>OX393560.1:22631254-22633754 GCA_947650365.1 Chamaelirium japonicum | reverse complement strand
TGTCTACAAAAAATCAGCCCATTCTATAACCTCTAAGTGCATCAAAGGGTACTGGGTTATTAATGGGTCAAAATTTACTGGGTCATCCGATCCTGACCCTATATATATATATATATATATATATATATATATATACACATGTGCTAAACTTAGCATTTACACACATATATATGTGCATAAGGGCAAAATGGGAAAATCAGAAAGTGCCACTGAGGTGTGCATGCACCTTAGTGGGTGGAATAGTTTCCAGGAAAGAGTGCCACTGAGGTGTGCATGCACCCCAGTGGGTGGCATAGTTTCCAGGAGAGAGTGCCATTGAGGTGTGCATGCACCCCAGTGGGTGGCATAGTTTCCGAGAGAGAGAGAGAGAGAGAGAGAGAGAGAGAGAGAGAGAGAGAGAGAGAGAGAGAGAGAGAGAGAGAGAGAGAGAGAGAGAGAGAGAGAGAGAGAGAGAGAGAGAGAGAGAGAGAGAGAGAGAGAGAGAGAGAGAGAGAGAGAGAGAGAGAGAGAGAGAGAGGGGGGGGGGGGGGGGGCGCCAAAACCCTTTAGTAGGGTTTCCTATAGCTGTTGCTATAGTGCCCCCCTCTTCCCTGGTTGCTCTCTTGGGTTCCCACCACATTGCAATGAAGGCTCTCCACCGGACTCCTTCTCGAGTAACGTTTGGATTGCGAGGTTGAAGATCACAAAGAGATCGATCACCGCTATGCAAAAATTTCTATGCTAAGTTTTTTTTTTAATCTATAAAGGGTTGATCACCCAAAGGTAAAGAATCCAATCTCGTAGCGAATGCATGCAAGCGATAGAAAATTTTAAAATCAATCTCGCATATGACTGGGCTTGGGTTGAAAAATCCCAACTCGACCTTAATTCAGGTTGGGCCTGGGTAGAGGCTTTGGGCAAGCAGACCCAAACTCGAAACCCGACCATTTTAATAAATGAGGTTATTAGCTATAGGCCCACTGCAACAGTGTTGAGTCACATTAAGTTCAGTCAATAGTTTTGGTTTACATGCTGTCCACGAAATGATTTTAGATTAAGAGTCTGTTGACGGATAGTCCCACAACGGTGAGGGAGGCACCCATCACCCGTTTAATATACCCACTGTGGACCTCCCCTTATGACCCAGATTTTGGGGTATGAGGGTATCTAACATGGTATCAGAGCTAGGGTTCACTGTCTTCTGCTCCGGGTGCTCCCCACCGATCGTGCCTTGCCACACGCGCTCCACGTGAAGGGGATTGTTGATGGATAGTCCCACATCGATGAAGGAGGCATCCATCACCCGTGTAATATACCCACTGTAGACCTCCCTTTATGACTCGGGTTTTGGGTTGTGAGGGTAGCTAACAGAGACAATCCTTATATAACATTTGTAGGCTTAAGGGATCCTTTGCTAACTTCTTTTTCTTCAAAATACCAAATATGCCCATGAGATACTCTCCCACATAAATTATCACACTTGCTATCGTCATTGTTGCTATAGTGATTTCGGACTGCTGCAATGTTTTCAGACTGCTATATTATTTTTGGACTGCTATAGTGATTTCAGACTGCTACAATGATTTAGGTTAGGTTTAGGTTTAGGGTTCACTATTAGGGATATAGAATTAGGGTTACGGTTCACTATTTAAGGTATAAAATTAGGGCTAGGGTTAGGCTTAGGGTTCACTATTAGGGGTATAAAAGTAGGGTTAAGGTTAGGATTAGGGTTACTATTTTGCCTATAGAGGTAGGGTTAGGGTTTACTATTTTGTCTTGTTGTGAAACCGGTTTAACTAAATGGTAAATAGAAGAACATATGTGCCATTTTATAAGCTACTGGACCTATTACAATTATATCTTTTAGGGTGGATCTTCTATGATAAATTAGTCGTGTGGAGATCAACAATTAATAAACTTTTATTAACCTCCAAACTTTTTTTTTGGGGGGGACATCTTACTTACTTCATCAAGCAGCCAAAAAACCTCAAACCCATCTCCATCTCCCCTGTTTTGCGGACCCCGTCCTAGATTCCCCCGATCGACATCAATCATCCATCACCAAAGCCCGAGAAAAATCCAATTGGGTTCCTTCGATTATGCTCGAATCCCTCCTTTTCTAGACCGAGGAGCCTCTGAATCATCCTCCAAGATCGTGCGCACAAGAGACCCCCTCCTCTGCTTCCCCTGTTCCACCGGTTCCTCAGTTTGAGATTGATGGATCAAACCCTCTCTGGGTTTTGCTTCCCTCGCTCCAGTTGTTGAGGAAATGGCGCTCTCGGCGTTCAAATCCACATCCAATAGAGGGAATCTCGCGACCTCATCGAAGGCCTCCTCGTCCCTGAAGGATCACCCTCCAGAAAATCCGGGGGAGAAGACCCCGGCTCGACGTTCCAGAAGCGTTAGCTCTGTATCGAGAAACGCCGATGGCTCGGAGTTCCCGAACAAGAGGGATAATCCCCTGTACTGCTGCTCTAGCTCGTCGTCCCCGGAGACTGAAATCCCAGTTGAGGCATTCAAG
>OX393560.1:22536254-22626254 GCA_947650365.1 Chamaelirium japonicum | reverse complement strand
ATTGATTGCTTCTTTAGCTGGGGCGGACTGGATACAAAGTAAATATCAGTTGTTTTTAGACCAATGGCATCAATGGTCTGGACGTGGGGCGTTAGGTTGGTTATCTAGCACAGTTCGGATGGTAAGGAGATTGGATCGTGAGCCCTTGGGCTTAAGACCCAAGTAAGTTCAGCTCCTGAGCGTTCTGTGTCCTGAGTTCCCTCCTAGGCTTGGGGAGGAGCATCTCTGGATCGGTAAGCATATGTGGCGTCTTCGCGTTCCTCCGCGGGTACACATGTTTTTGTGGAAGTTATTACGTGGGGCTTTACCGACGATGACTTTACTTCAACAAAGATTACATTTTGGTTTTGGGGGATACCTGTGGTGCGATGAACCGGACGAGGACATTGTACATGTTTTTTGGGAATGTCCTCAGGCCCATGTATTCTGGCGGGTTGTTCGACAAGAAACCAGGTTCAATTTTTTTACTATGGATCTGTTGGCTCCAAGGTCTCGTGAGGAGCATCAGCGCAATACCCCAATTCCAAGTGAAATATTGGCAGTAGCCATGTGGCAACCGTGGAAGGCGAGTTGTGACAAGTTATTTCGCCAGCGGACATGCTCGAGTACAACATTAGTGCGCAATGGGGTTTCGTTAAGCTATCGGTTTGTGCAGGCACTACCAACGGCTGTTAACAGGGAGGGGTGGCTGAAGACTAAGGGCTACTTTGCATGGATGGATGGGGCCTTCCGCTCTCAGGAGGGAAGGGTTAGTGCGGGATGGATTATCACTGCTACGAATGGGCAGTCTTTGAGGAATTAGTTCGCCGTGGCCTTCGGGATGTGCTCATCTTGACTAATGCTGCATGTGCTCGTGATGTTCTTGTGCTCGGTAATGGCGGCTCGACAGCATTATGTCCTACTATCCTTGAGCGCTATAAGGCATGGCAAAATTTGGTAGGTGTGTCAGTTCATTAGATCTCGAGGTCGTGCAATGGTACTGCCAATTGGCTGACTCAAGGGGCTCTCCTTCACGGGCAGGAGGGATATTGAGATTCAGACTTTCCAGCTCCTCTCAAAGGTCTTGTTATGGAAGATCTTCAGATCATAGTGTAATGATCCAGCTGATGTACCAAAAAAAAAAACCTTATTTGGTAGATGAGGTAGATTTTCTCTTCTGTATTTACCAGGGAATGACATCCTCATGAATTAAGGAGGTAAGGAGATGTAGGTGCATTCTAACTCTTTGGTCTTGGAGAGAAGAGAGGGTGTTCAAAATGGCTGATCGTGCTAGAAAATCAAGAGTCATGCCATTAAGGAGTTGAGAAAAAATGGAAAGGAGGACTAGGTGGGTAAATAAGCCATGTATAAATAGGGGAGGGAAGCAATGGCAATGATGAAGTCAACCTTTAGAGTACTATCATGAAATCAATCTTGGAGCTACAACCATGGCAATGATGAAGTACTCTACTGGCTGTTATGTTACCAAAGATTTTGGTTGATGGGTCTTGTTGAAGGCTGCCAGGGCACAAGGATGTGAAGGGATGCAGTTTGCATTGTGTGAAGGCTCCATAGCAGTAGCGAAACACAGAGGAAATATACTGACCATGAAATTCCTCCCGAGCAAACTTACAAGCCTAATAGAAGAAAGGCATGATATGATGGCGAAGAAGAGCAAGTAAGATCTATGGAATAGGATAAACATGATGAAAGTGATATACACCAAATGCTCGATGCTTTGCCCAAATCAATATATCCTACAAGATCCGTCTTTATTAACCATTGGTGCAGGCTTTTAATGGAGCATAATCCAGCTATGTTGGTTGTGTTGGGAACAATTATTGATCTATCCTTAGACTACATAGAAGAATAGTGAGATTTTGGATTTTTTTTTCATACAATCTAATGGTCTCTCCGGTGACATTTTAATTTTGTGAAGTCAGGATTTGATAGAATTAAGTTTTTAATATCATGAACCAAGCAACGGTCGTCAAAATTACTATGCAGGGACCAAACTCTTGGATTTTTGTTGGTTTATATGCTAGCGTGGTTAACGTATGTGAAAATAACTTTGCCAAGATTTAAGTGGTAGGCTGGGATTTCACACTCCTATGATTATAGTAGGAGCCTTCAGTAGATAGGAGACAAATGATAAGAGAGGTGACATACTCTTTTCAGTTGAAGTTTTATTTTTAAGTGTATTTTAGAGATTTCATCAACTGCAAAGAATTTGCTAGGCATTGAATTTAATGGACCCTCATTTACTTGGTAGTTGGTGCAACAACCAGCACAGTGCAACCAATTTTTTGGGAATGATGAGATATAGGACTTTCTAACTACGAGTGGATAAGTCTCTTTGCAGTCTTTGAGGTGCGCGTATCACTCATCTTACCCATATAGTTTTCGAGCATTATCCTCTGCTAGTGTCCCCAAGTGTTTTTCTTTGGAAAACCTAAATCATTTAGTTTTAAGAACTTTGGAAGGAGATTGAGGGCGTGGATTAAATTATTTGAGAGGCTTGGACAAATTGGTTGAACTGTTCATCATCCTTCCAAGTTATTCTTGACTTGTAAAATCTCAAAAAAGTAGGTGGGCAAGCAAGTGCCCATGATATTTCTAACATGAACTATTATGTTGAATACAATGCCTTGATGAAATGGCAGGAAATTCACTTGCGGCAATTGTTGAAAGAAGAGACAAAAAGTATAGTTTTTCGATAGATCGACTATAATTAGAAGATAAAAAAATCTCATTACCAGATTTCAAAATCCTGATAATCAAGTTTGACTTCGGGTTTGGGCCTGGCAAACAACGAACCCCTTCAGGTTTGGTTGTTTCAGCAAATAATTTTTTTTAAAAGATAAATAAATTGTTCCAAGACTTGCGATTTATGAATCCTAGAATAACAAAGCTACATATATATCCTTTGAACAAATAAAACGATGATATGAATACCATGCCTTGCATCAATGGCACGAAATTCACTTCCGATAATAGTTAAGAAATCAATTGCTGAAAGAGAAGACAATAGTTAAGAAATCACTTGTGGTGGGTTTGCGCACGTGTGTGTGCGTGCTGTTGTTGGGGTGGGTGCATGGGTGTGTTGTTATTGTTGGTGGGTGGGTGGGTGTGTGTGGGGGGGGTGAGGGGGGGATTTTTATACAAAAGAGGGAATCTAAGGTTCAATATTCCTATGATTGGATTTCAAGGATGTAGTTAAATACTGATAATAGTAGAGCGTGGATATGGGAGAGGATGTAATGCTATGTACATTTCTTTTGGAAAGAAATAAAAGCCTAACTATTATTCTTAACTGTTTTGTAGAAAGTAAAATAATTGTGCTGTGTCTTACAGGTATCGCTAAAAATGGTTGTAAGGGTTCTCCACTTAAAACTGGTCAGGGGTTCTCTTAGGGGTTTTTTTTGTTGATCTTAAAATTGTGCATATTACTGTCGGAATATTTGTTTTTCTTGTTCTTAGCTGATTGCAAATATCATGCCTAACTTCTCTGAAGTCATTTTAATTTTGCTGAGAGTTATAAATTAACCATATAATACTATATTACTATATAATCAGGCCATCAGGATAAAGAATCATGAAATCATCACTGCAGAAAATATTGTGAATGTTCCTCCAGGTTTGAATCCTACAGTTGAGTTACTTTCTGACATCAGAAGGGAATATGCCACAAAGATCGATCAGGTTACAAATTTGCTTATTTTAATTATAATTGTATGAGCTCAATTCTTTCAGATCAACTGAACAAAAGCAGGTTTGGTTACCAAACACAGTCCCAGGAACGCGCAAGGAAACTCCGTGCAGATTTGGCAGTTGAAGAGCAGCGTAGCCAAGAACTCAGTAGAATTCTGAAGGAGATGCTTCAAGATCCAAAAAGTTCGGACACACACAGGTCTCGACCAAAGAGAAAGGTAGTCTTGGCCTACTTAAGGCCTGCACTATCCTACATTTCCTTTGTTTCTAATTCATCATTACTTACTATTGTTGTCGTTGGCAATTTGCGACACTGCTTGTAGACTAGCATGGAGCAACTTAAGATGTCTAGGCGTTTGACTGAAGAAGCGATGAATTATTTTGATGAATGCGTGTCAATATCAACCTTCGATAGTTCCGATTTCTCATCACTAGAGGATCCACAACCCGGTTCAGCTGTTGGCATCCCTGGAATGGGCAGCACTAGGTTTTTCCCCATTGAAGCTTCAGCTTTCTCTGCTTCCCATACTGTCAGCGGTCACCATAACCACCATGAGGTATGTCCCTTCTTAAGCTGCTGTATTTTGATCTGTGTTTCATACCTGGGTTCATCATTGTCACCTTCATCGTCGTCGTTGTCGTCCAATTCTTGTCTCCTTAAGATGAGGTTGACTATTAATATGGTTGTCTGGTTGAAACTTGACCAAGGCAACTTGACAAGAGATGGTCATTATGCAAAGAAACCTAAAAGGCCAGTTGGACGGGTAGGGAGAACTACCTTGTTGGTTACATAATTTAAGCTTATGCAACTATGGAGCATTTCCTACTTCGGGTGTTTCATTTGAATTGGCATGGAATGGACAATTCTAGAATAGTAGGGCCAAGGAAGGTATGATACCTTCACTTAATAAATTAATCTGGTTGCTTTTAAGAGTTTGCTTATTAAGGTGTCATACCTAAAAACATTTGTAAAATGGAGTTCTCTCGTGCCATGGTTCCCGATAATCAATGTTCTCAAAACCGAACCAGATATTGAATCGAAAAGGTCCTGGGTCCGGACCAAACCGGTGGTTCACTGGTTGAACCAAACAAATCATAGGATAAATAATAAGTATTTGTACTATAAAACATCAAAAGAGTTGGTTGTAATTGGCCAGTTGTTGCTGTTTTAGAGTCTTCATCAGGTCACATGTTCGAAACTTAGGAGACACATGAATTCTCTTATTACTGTAATAAACTTTTTCAAAAATGGTTTTATCATAGAAGTGGCTGGTTCACACTTTGAACCGAGTTAGCTCCCGGTTCCGGTCCAAACCGGTTCAACCGGCCGGTACGTCCGGTTTTCAAAACACTGCCAATAAGAGAGAACCAAAAGAAAAGTGACAGTCATGAAGAACCAGTGCCAGTGTGCAGGATTTCTCTTGCAGTTCGGTGCTGGGTGTGCATCCGTTCATCGCACGGGGTTAGAACTGGTTTCTCGCATACAATAAGTATAGGCCTACAGTATCTGAACAAACCCAAAACGCTTTATATTGTTCGTTGATCCCTAATATTTCATATCGTACTTCAGGAAAAAAAATCTTTATGTAGTCTTGATCTCCATGAGCTCTTTGAATTCGTCACAAATCTTGGTTTAATTTCTCTTTCTTAGCACTGAATAAAGGATAGAAGGGTATACTTTGTCTTCTGTTATCTGCAATCCATCCTTTCCAAAACATCCACGCAATGTACGCTTTGCTCGCAGGATTTGGATTATCAAACTCCATGTTCACTTAGCATCGCGGGATCTGATTTAGCCATCAGCAGCTGCTGCAGTGATATCAAGGCTGTTCAAGCAAATGGTATCCATGATGATCCACCAGACATCGACACACTGCGGAGCGGAAATCTTCAATTCTCGTTTACCGATGAACCAGCGGACACCATCGGAGATGATGACATCAGGCATTTCATCAAGAAGTTCGGGAAAGAACTGAGGAGAGAAGGTATGGAGCATGTGAATGTTCGATCGACCTATGATGCCGATGATCATGATTTCCATGGGTTCGATGAGAGCTTGCTTTTCGATAAGGTGATCTACAGGAGGCGAATAGAATCGGGAGGTATGCTTGTTTGTGATGTTAGAACCTTTTGATTCTCGCAGGTGCTTCAAATTGCCTTACAAAAATGCTTAATTGTTAATATTCTTTAATAAAATCTGTTGAATTATGCACTACAAGAAGTCTGCTTTTTGTAAGGTGATGCCAGTAGAAAATCTTTTAGGGCAAATTACAAGAACCCCCCTGAACTATCAACCTCATTTAATTTTGGTCCCTCAACATTTTTTTTGAACAATTTGATCCCTGAACTATGCCCCTTCTGCATTTAGCCCCCTTTATTAACTTTTATTCCAAAACTACCCTTGTCTCAGTAAGCATAAATCAGTTATATATTCTAAAACAAGTTTGAGTCTTATTAGAAATCGAAAAGGACATTTTCGGAATAAAACGTTGACAGAGGGCACTAAATGCAGATGGAGTACAATTTAGAGATCAAATTGTTCAAAAAAAAAAGTTGAGGGACCAATATGAAATGTGGTGTATAGTTCAGGGGAAGTTTTTCTAATTTGGCCAATCTTTTAATCCTAGTAAATTAATTAATTAATAATTATTTATTTTATGTGGTTCCGAGAAATCTGTATATATACCGAGCCAGGATGAGAGAGAAAATACGTTTCATCCCTCTAAAAATTTAAGTAACTTGGAATAAGCATTCCTTAACCTAAATATTTTTTTTTTGCACTAGTGTGAAATGAATTTCTAGGGTTCTATCCAAATTTTTAGGACTGATGTTTCGTAACATAGCAAGTATTTGGAACGAGTAATTTCAGTTTAACTGTTTGTGAATATGATTGCATAGACATAATACCTTTAAAAAATCTGGAAGCATCGTAATGTTCTATCTAAAGTTTAGAAGGAGCTCACTCAAGATGATTAAATCTAGGGCAAATTACAAAAAACGCCCTTGAACTATACAACTCATTTCATATTAGTCCCTCATTTTTTTTTTGTGTTGAACAATTTGATCCTTGAACTATGCTTCATCTGCATTTAGCCCACTCTATCAACTTTTATTTCGAAAATACCCTTGTCCTAGTAAGCTTACGTTAAATATTCTAAAATTATAACAGTATTTTCGAGATAAAAAGTCGACGGATGGGGCTAAATGCAGATGGAGCATAGTTCAAGGATCAAATTGTTTAAAATAAAAGTTGTGGGACCCGTATGACATGCGATGTATAGTTCAGCGGAGGTTTTTATAATTTGCCCTTTAATCTATAAATAAATACTTATATATGCCGTCTCGTAGAGCACTGCATCTTTTAGCAGAAGCTTGATCCCAGCCATTCTTCTGTACCAAAGAAGCCCTCTCTCGACATTTTAACTTTTTAATAATAGCACTCCCATTGGCTTCAGCTTTACTAATAAATAAATCCGCTCCGTTCATCTCTCTCTCTCTCTCTCTCTCTCTCTCTCTCTCTCTCTCTCTCTCTCTCTCTCTCTCTCTCTCTCTCTCTCTCTCTCTCTCTCTCTCTCTCTCTCTCTCTCTCTCTCTCTCTCCCCACCCAATGGGAATCGGGATTCAATTATCGGTATCACATCCGTTTGCGCATTGCACATGATTAGTCCTAGTTATTGATATTCGCCATTGCATAGGTGAATAAACCAACAAAAAAAACGATCATTACATCATTACATGTCGACAACATTTCATTTAGATTAGTATGGCGTGAAGCCGTCTCTCGCTTGATCGTCATCATTATTTCTCTCTCTCCACATGTTCTTTTGGGTCATGGAAAACCTAATCTGTATCTTTGCATATGGGTTTGCATAAAAAATATGGGGACCACATGAATGGGTAAATCATTGGAGCTCCAAATTTGTATTATTTTATCCATATTGGAGTGGGGCCCAACGGATGGGTCTTCCGCTAGAGATGCTCTAATTTTTTTTTTATTATTATTATCTTGAATGAAATTGAAGGATTTGACTTCCAGATACAAAAATTTCATCCCAACAGTTGACCCTGGAGGAGTAAGCAAGAACACCACCAATGGTGTGATCAAAGTGATAAAAAAAAGGTTAGAACATAGAGAATTCCCGAATTATCATCATAAGAGTTCCTCAACTTAGGATGTGAATTGACACGCACTAATAATGACAAGAGGAGGATAAAGATAAATGATCAATGTACAGATCAAACATGCTAATCGAAAAGTTTTTTTTTTTTGGAAGGCACCTCATGGTTAGTGCATCGCCTGTTAGTGCTTAGAGCTGATTGTATGGAAGGTACCTCACTTCCAGTATATTACATGTTAGTGCTTAGAGACCAAGGATCAAATCAGCCCCCTGTTAACTAGCTGAAAGTTTGAGCTGTTAGAGAGGGGCCCAACAATGTATTCCAAATGGTAATTAACACGAAAGCTTAGTCCCACATCGGATAGAGAACCATTTCCCGTGTGGTTAATATAGTGTGTGGAATCTACTAAAATCATCGAGGTCTTTTCGGATAAAACCCCACACCGGGGCCCTGTTGGTTGGGCTAGGTGATTAAGTTGGGGATAATATCTTCAAGGGAGGTTTTTACAATTTGTCCAAAATTATCCTCAAGAGTACTTGCATGTACCTTTACTGCCTATCATGCATACGTATTTTGAAGCCACAAGGGTGCCGTGTCGTGCCGACATGCAAGAACGGCAGCTCTCAAACCCGGATGCCGCCGTCGTGGGGAGGAGAAACGCCGTGATCGAACACGCCGGAATCTAGAAACAGGTCCGATCCGTCTTCGGCGATCATGTCCTTAAATCTGTCACATCTGTCTGTGTGAGTTGTTGTCAGTGAAATAGATGCAATCCTCCTTCACTCCCTGCAGGTACTGGCCATGGGTGGCTGGGACAGACCCTGGAGCAGCTGGTGCCGAGGGGTGCTAAAGAAAAGGGGGCGTGGCGGCAATGGCGGACCCAGGATTTTTCTTAAGGAGGGGCATAATTATTAAATAGTAACTACAGTCGCTGCCTCACAGTCGAAGGCATTGGCAGGCGGCGTGAGTGTGTCCCTACCCTTCATTCGATAGTGTAACAAAAGACTTATTAGGATATTGCCTCTAGTGGAGAAGAATTTCGATCCTCAAGAGTCCTTCGAAAATTAGGAACTATAATTGGCCGACTCAATTGGGGTGCACGGGTTGTAAATAATCGACCAGATTTTTTATTTTTTTTTTACTAGGGGGGATTTTATACATACTCCTAAAAACCTATAAATAGGTCCTGATGCCCACTCGATTCTTATTCACAAAAACATTTAACCCCTCTTATAGTTAAAAAATAGCATTTTGCCCCCCCCCTTCAATCAAATGAGGAAATCAAGTAGTTGACAAAAGGGGTATTGTGCGAACATTTCAAACTTTAGGGAGTGATTTCGAACAAAATAAACTATAGGGGGGTTAAATGTTTTTGAGCTAAACTTCAAGGGGGTAAGTGTAACTTATATTTTTTTTTCCAAATTAAGTGGGGGGGGGGGGGGGGGGGGTTGAGCCCCCCTAGGCCCAATGTAGGTCCGCCCCTGCGTGGCGGCCCAAGCTCTTCATTACTTTTGCAGAAGTTGCGAGAAAGTTTGGCAACTTTTGTTGGGGAAAAAGAAGCTCGGAAGGAGGGTGATCATGCTTTGGGACCCAAACATGAGATCATGGCCGGTCCTCTACCATGGGAGTTTCAGATTCGTAGGCTTCATCGGTGGTTTGGAGGAATTTGCTACTGCAAACAACCTTCTAAGAGAAGATCGATCGGTGTCAAACGCGAACCGACCCATCCAAGTGCAATCAAATTTATCTTTTGCATCTTTATATTTTTGTTAAGTAGTGTTTGTAGACTCTTAGAGCAATGTGGTGGCAAACTACGCATATTTGTATGTTCCATGTATGAAAATCATGCTGCACTAATCCATGGATAATGCAAGTTCAAATGTTTTGCTACCTTCATCGAGGAACCGGTTGCTCTCTTGTTTTTCCAAAAAGGAAAACTCTAATGATAAACGACGGTTATGGATACTCGTTTATCTGAGGCTAATTAGTATCTGTCAGTAATTAAAATGAAAAAAAATAATTAAATAATATAAGTTCTTTTACCGACGGATATTATAATATCCGTCGGTAAAAATGTGTATTTTACCGACATGAATTAAATATTCCGTTGCTAAAATACCTTTTATTTGTAAGAGGTTGTTACAATATCCCACTAAGATACCACAAGACGCTCCGGTCATATCTTTCGCTTCCTACTTATCGATCTTCCTGGTGCTTAAAGAACGAAAAAAATGGCTCGTGGGATTTTCCCGTTTGGACTCCTGAATACAAATCGCATCCACATTGTGAATAAAAGCAAAAGTACTAGTCGCTCTCCTCTTCTCCAACTTCTCCAACCCCCTGACATTCCACAAAAGGATCTTCATAAAGACATGGAGGTCCGACCTGCACTCAAGATGAAACTAACTTCGCCCTCTTCTCCTCCATGCCTCGGATGGTGTCTAAGAATAAATGAACTCCTTCTAGTTCTAAAGGCGTAATAAGGCCACATTTTCTGAAAACGTCTAATATAAAATCATCTTCCAAAAGACATAACGGTAAAGAAACAGATGGATCGGCTAGATCCAACTCCAAAAGTCGCAGCTTGGAACGGACAAGAGCTTGAGCTAGCAGAGGGTCCTCTGCTGAACGCTGCAAAGTCTGTCGGAAGCTCTTCCGTGAAGCGCACCTATGCTGAACATCTTCGGCACCCGCAGGCTGATCTGACCTCCCAAAAACTGATCGCCCCGCTTCGCCTTCCCCTACTAGGTCTCAGTCATCACCGAAAGATGAAGTCAAGTCCCCCCTAACACACAAAACTCCATCCTCTGCTATTGGATTGACTTCTACCACCGAGGAGGCCGAGACGCTAGGAGGCCTTGGCACCCCTCTTAGGCGCCCTCATCGAGGGCCACGAAGGGGTTAGTAGCGGGTGCCCACATCCCGACTCTGCTGTCTTCCAAACTCGGAAAGGAGAAGCCGTTACCTGGTTCATCCGGGCTCAATTCAAAATTTGAATCGAACGCGAGATCCCCGGCGAACATATCGTTCCCGAAATGGCAAGAATTCACTATTGGCCATGAAAATCTGTCGAAAAGCTAGCGTATTTGGCTCGGCAACGTGTCCCCCAAAGTAACCTACGCCTTGCTTCGCCGTCTACCCCCTAGTCATCACCGCCTCCCTCGGTTCTGGCGAGAGCTGCGCCGCCGAATGAGCATTAGGGTGCGTGGAAAGTTGCCGGAATCTCATCGAATGAGGGAAAGGAGCGACTGGTGGTCCAAAGCCGAGAGGAATCACCGGGTCCACCGACTGCGCCGGGCCACCACCATGGTCCCCCAGTAGGACTCGGACAAGTAGAGGGGGGGAGGAAGGTGCAGTCTCCTAGCACCTGGGTGGTCAGCCGCACCTTGAAGATACCACAGCCGTGATAGAATTGGATCGAGGGAGGGACCAATATCAGCTCGTAGCAGATCAGGGTGGCATGGCAGAACCAGCGATGAGAGATCGAGGGTGAACATTGAAGCTCTGACGGACATCACGATAGGGTTCCAAGAGGTCACGAATCGAGTCTTCTCCCTAGACATCGAAGGGGAGGTCGAAAGGGGCAACCCATGTTTAGTACCTTCACAATAAGATTAATTTTTGATATAAAAGTTGGTGTGCCCATGCATACACAGCTTATTTGAGCGGTCAACATGTTTTCAAAAAATTAAAAAGAAAGTGCTGTTGGACCAATCTGAAATTAGATATAAAGTTCAGGAGAGGTTTCTACAATATTTGTTTATCATGCATAGGTAAATTGATTTATTTGTTTAAGTTGATAAACTTTTTAGACTCAAAAGTTAGGAAATGGACAAACAATGTATATCAAGCTAATAACAAATGCCCGTGTGTCGTGTTGCCCGTCGAAGCACAGAAAAAAACCGCCACAAAGCTGGGCAAACAGAACATATTTGAGGGTTGTCTGCAAGTTTTCATAAAATTAAAAAGAAAGCCCTGTTGGACCAATCTGAAATTATATAAAAATTTCAAGGGAGGTTTTTATAATTTGGCCACATCATGTCATCATGCATACGTAAATTGAAGCCACAAGGGTGCCGTCATGCAAGAACGGCAGCTCTGAAATCCGGACGCCGCCGTCGTGGGGAGGAGGAACGCCGTGATTCTCCCGTCCACCATGGAGAACACGCCGGAATCGAGAAACGGGTCCGATCCTTCTTGGGCGATCTCATCCTTATATCTGAGGTAGTTGATGTCAGTGAAATAGATGCAATCCTCCTTCACTCCTCCCTGCAGCTGGGTGGCCGGGACAGATCGGGAGCAGCTGGTGCCGAGGAAAAGGGCGTGGCCGCCCAAGCTCTTCACCTCGGCCCAGCGCCGGGGAGGCCCCGGTTGAGCCTCGAATACTTTGAACCCGGTGGTGCAGCGAAAGAAGTCATCATGATCGTTATACGTCCACAGCCTCCTGACCATGAGCAGCCTCCCGCGAGATTCGACGAGGTACGTAATCTTGAATGAATCGTCGACTTCCTCCTCCTCCTCCTCGTCCGCACGTCGGATCTCAGGGCCATCCGTGCACGTGATTTGCTCATCGCCCACCTCAATGGTGTACAGTTTCTCATCAGCATCGACGGCATGGAGCAGCCCCTGGATGAAGATGACGTCTCTGAAGCGGAGGGGCGTCGGGCTGCCGGGCAAGCAAGTCCATGTCCTACCGTGCGTCCGGCAGACGCACAAGGTGGACCCGACGAGGGCAGCGACCACGACGGCGCCGGGGCTTTGGTCGGCAGGGGAGGACGACAGGACCGCCTTGCTGATGAAGCCAGGGTTTGCGCGAAGACGGACAGGTAAGGGGCAATTCAACTTTTGGTTGCTTCCCCCAGAAGTTTAGGATGAAAAACACTTTACCCCCCCTCTAGTTTACAAACTACATTTTACCCCCTTCAATTCAGTTTTGATCAGATACAAATTACCAAAATTGAGAAAATTAAGTTTTTGACAAAAGGGGGATTTGTGATAACATTTCAAACGTTAGGGTGCGATTTGGAACAAAATAAACTCACAGCAGATAGGGTTAAGTGTTTTTTACCTAAACTTCAAAGCCAGGGGGCAAATTATAATTTACCCTAAAAGTAATAAATAAAGAAAAAAATTTATTCATAACCCAAAAATATGTAATTAGACTCCATTGCCAACAAACTTGAACACGACCTTCTTTTGTTTATCATACACCTTTTCTATTCCAAAAATATCCTTTCTTGGCCTCTTACATCCCACCTTAAATACACCCCACTTAAATGGCCCGTCTCATCTTGATCAAATGTCGTATTTTTCATGTTGAAGCCCCATGAGTATAGGAATGTGGGCAGGGTTATTTTGATCATCTGACATGCATTAATTGATGGCTTGATGAGAGAGAGAGAGAGAGAGAGAGAGAGAGAGAGAGAGAGAGAGAGAGAGAGAGAGAGAGAGAGATTCCCCTCTTCTTTCCCCATTGCTAAAGGGGTTAGATCTTGTATGGAAGAATCCGATCGGAAAAATGGGATCTTCGAGCTCTATTGCTGGCTATGAAAGAACCGATTGGAAAAAAATAAGATCTTCGAGTCATGTTTTCGATGTCGCTTCTAATGACGCCACAACCATGCCGTTGCCACCGCTCAATTCCTTTCCAATTGCAATCGATGCCCAAAAGGTTATGTTTTAGGTTTTAGTTGGATGTGGGTATAAGATAAGGGTATAAATGATATTTTAAATTTTTTGAATAATTATTATGAAACAGGTGGGAAACGAGAGCTAGTTACAGATTTTTGTAGTATGAATAAAATTTCCCTAAATAAATTTTCAAGCACCAACCAATTCCCAACTCGCTCGCGATTATATATATATCACAACAAATTTCGATCCTGAGTGATCACGACCTCATAGCCACACATTCTTACCGCTATAAATACATATACGGGTGGCAATCGGTGGGGTTCGGGTCGGACCCTACCCCTACTGATACCCAAACCTACTCAGGTATGGTAGGATCCATACCCGACCCATACCCATTCGGATAGAAGTGGGTACCTGCTCCATACCCAATCAGGTTTTGGCTCTGATTTGTCAAGGGTATAATTTTATATCTTTTTCTCCATCATTATTTGAGGGTAAAAAAAAATCAGAATGCAATCTTAAGAATATTTTTTGGTTTTTATTACAATGGTTTTAAGAGATCGAGTACAAGTTTGGGTAGAGATATGAGCCATTAGAATTTGGGTATATGGCATTGAGTTTTGAGTTGAACTATATTATGTAGTATACACTAGTTAGAGGGGAAATCGGGTTTCGAGTATGGGTATTTGGTTACTCTTACCCATCCCAAACGCCAATCGGGTAGAGTTCTTTTACCCATACCCTATTCAAATTTTTTGGGTCGGGTTTTCGGTTTCAGACTCCATTGCCACCCCTAAATACATATCACATGTTTTAGTATTCCAATTCTAAGATATTTATTATATAATACCAAGTATGACTGTATGGGTGATTTCCTCCTTCTGCTCCGTTGAGGCCTACACCCTAATGCACCATCTCTTCCAATCCCTTGTCACCGACTTCCGAAGAGTTGAGTTGATCGATCTCCAGTGATGCCGCTGGATTTGCTCAACCATTTTCAGTCGGAGGACGTTGGTCGCCTGATTTAGTCCATCTTTTCCGACGGGTATGGTGGGCCACCAGATTTTTTCAACATTTTCCGACGGGTATGGTATGGTGGGCCGCCGGAAATCTTTTTTCGGTCGGTGGACAATGGCCACCGGATTTACTCCCCCTTTTTCCGGTGGTCGGGTTTTGTGGGCTGCCAGATTTGTTCAACCTTTTCCAGCCAGTGGACTGTGGCTGCTGGCCTTTGTTCCACCTTTTTTGGCGGTGTTTGTTTACGGCCGGATTTGGTAAGTTTTCCGGCCGGACTCCGATTTTGCTGCCACAAAACAATCTTTATATTATAGTGTGATAGTGGTACTTCCTCTCTCCTATGTTGGAGACATTCTATGTTCGACTCTATGCATGGACACTGTGAAGTAAACTTTCCCTATGCTGTTGTGCCTTGCTTGTTCGTGTGTGTTGGCTGTTGATGTCATGTCCACGAGATTATGGAATTTAATAAAAACAGCAACATGGCATGAGGAACTGAGGTTCCACTTAAACCTCATCCAGAAGAAGAGGTAATTGCATCAATTACTATGCCCAATGTAATCTGATGGTTCAGCATTCTGGTTAGCATAGAAACAGATGAGTAATAATTTATCATTCCTAGATAAGCCCTTCATTCCACCGGAGCAAATAGTATTTGTTAATTTTGTAATATGGAACTACGGATCAATAAAGTAGATTGGTCTGGAACGATGGCAAACACTCCTCTATATATGCTATCGTCCTCCGTTTTGATCTTTGGGCCTCTTTGAGCCCTTGCTCTAGCACCCGAAATTACATAAAAAATAACAATTTGGTAATAAAGAGTAATTAATATATCTTTGAAATCACTTTTCATTGTAATTGATATGATAATTTTATCGTAGTCGCTACAGTGATATTGTCGTAGACTGTTACAATGATTTTACTATAGCAAAAAGTAACAATCTGTATAGTACTTTGAGATCATTACTATTTTCTACGATACTCTGCAGATTGTTACTTTTTTTTTTTTTAAAGGTAAGGATTCCATAAAAGACAAGAAAAGTTTGTATAAGTGTTTGTCTAAGGCGGATCCCTTAGATTAAAAGAATAAAATCTAAAAGATTCCTACTAGCTCTGTCTAATTCTCCCCTCATGTAGTGCATCTCTCTCTTTGCTTTTTGATAGAAAACACTCCATGTTATTGAAGATATCCAAAAGATTTGCACATATAGCCTTCGAGATGGCCTTCTTAGATCTATTCATGCCTTTGAAAATGTTTTCATTCCTCTCTCTCCACAGTTGATACACTGAGTAGCCAAGATACCCTCTTACTACCTTGCTATAGGTGTGACTTGAACTCCCTATCTTAGTCAGCCTGCTGATGATATCCGGGAAGGTTTCATGTTGAATCCAAGGGATTTTACTCCTTTTGCATAACTGTTTCCGGACCTCCAAGCTGAAGATGCATTGGAAGAATAGATGGTCAACCGATTCCTCATCATTTATGTATAGTCCACACCGATTAGCAAGTTGTTGGCCCTTCTTCTTGAGTTGATCAACTGTGATAATCCGATTCGAAATGGTTCTCCACAAGTTCACTGCCATTCTAGAGGGGCTCGGAGTCCTCTAAACTAGTTTGGCCCATTAGATCAGTTGACTTCTATCCTGGGTAGACTCCCATGCCTCAGCAAATATAAAGTTTCAGATTTCGAGTTCTTCCACCTAACCTCCCTTGCATCAATTCGAGGATGATTGAGATCGTTCGAATTCGCTCGAATAAATCCTTCACCCTGCTATTGATGGACCGAGGTAGATTCCAATGCCCATTAGTAATGAACTCCCCCACTATAACAAGCAGCTTCCCTTGTTCCCTCATTGCTTGCTCACCTACCATTTCAACTAGCCAGGCTACATCCATTGATTCACGGATCCCACCAGGAATTGCTATGGGAGCCGTCATTTATTCTATATTCCAACCTATCATTAAATTCGAATCTAACATCTAGGATATCTTTCCAAACATCTGAATGTAAGTTTGATTTGAAAACTTTCTAGAAATTCTTCGCTCCCATGTGATGCTTCCCTAGTAGCCACCTTCCATCCCAACCTCATCCTGCTTGTCATGGAAATATCTTTCAGCAATCCATTGTTACATTTTCTACAATGAAATCACTATAGCAATAATTACATATGCTACAATGGAATCAATGTGTCTGTATGCAAAGTGTTACGTTGTTGCTAAAGAGTAACAATTGCAGATTGTTACTTTTCTATGTGATTGTTACTCTTCAATGTAAGATTAAGAATAGTTTTATCATTTAAAGGGGAGTCAAAGTCAACGACGGATTTACTGTAAATGTATCTTTTCAGGAAGAAACCTCATGCAAAACTCTCTTTATTTATCCTTTTCACCAAATAGATATATTGTCAGGGACCGAACACTAAGTCAACCATTATTTATTTATTTAATTACTTTATTTTTTATTGTGTATATTTTGACAGATCAGGTTGATTTGTCTGAATTGGTTAACCCAGGCCCAAATTTAAACTGGACAATCAGGATGGATTCGGATCTGAATTTTGGACAATAAATTATCGTTTGAATTCGGTTTTTTTTTTCCAGGTCATACCAGGTCAATTGGACGGATCGGACCAAAAATTGCCACATTTATGCATGTACCGTACATGGGTGTGATATTTCTACACAAGTGTTGTATTCGTACATGAACTAGTGCTGCGACTTGGGCGGGTCAACTCGAATCCAACTCGAGCCCAACCCGATTTTTGGGCGGACTTGGGTCGAGATTTTACTTGTATGGGTTGGGCTTGGGTTGGAAAATGCCAACCCGACCTCAATTTGGGTTGGGCTTGGGCAGAGGCTTCAGACAACCTGGTCCAACCCATAATCCGACCATTCGGTAAATAAATATTTAATTTAGTATTACATTGAATAGATCCGATCAGGATTCATATGTTGGATCATCCGCTGAATACAAATTGAGGTCACATTGTGGTGAAACTTTGTGTTATTTATTCTATCTCTAATGGCCACCGTTGGATATGAATTTATCCATCCAACGATCTATCATCACCCATATAAGAATGGAAAGAACTGCTTCATGTATTGTACGATTGCAAACGAACATTTATATGTTGATTATTTCTGCTCTACCATGTTGACACCGGCCAACCCATCCCGCACAATCCGATAAATCCGACCAAACCAACAGGTTGGGTTTGGGCTAGAAAAGTTCAAGGGGGACTTAGTGAGAGGTCCCTGACCAAGAGATCATTTTAAGGGGAAGGACAACAAAATATCGGTTTAGTCTAAGGTCCCTGCGACCTAACCAAACCCCCCTCTCCCTCCCCCTCCACCGGACCTAACCAAACCCCTGGCCGGCCAGACCTAATCTACAAGCTATGGGATGAACCCTAGACCTAACCGAATCCCCGCCGTCGCCGGAGGTCGTCAGCTCGTTGGGGTTGAGCCGTCGAGGTCGTTAGCTCGTCGGGGTTGTTTGCTCGTCGGTGTCGTTAGCTCGCCGAAGGTCAAGCTTGCCCCCGCTTCCTGCTACTCGCAGTAGCTATCAGAGCCCTCGAGCCTGCCTCCCCTGCCGTTGCGGGGGGGGGGGGGGGGGGGGGGGTTAATTTTGGGGCAGGGACTTGGCTAAACGATCTCTTGTATGACCTTAGCCTGAACCGATCTCTTGGTCAGCGACCTTACACACATTAATCCAAAGTTCAATCCTACCTCGGATTGGGTTGGACTTTGACAGAGGATTTAATCTTTTGGATTGGGTCTGGAATGACACCTGAACTTGCCCAATCAGCCCGAGTTACACTCCTAATAAGGACCATCCATAACTCTCAGTCACGTGACATCAGCGTGCGGAAAAGAAGTGGGCAAATGGGCGGTCGGCCGGTCGCATGTGCGTTGGCTTCACGCGGGATCCCCCCTCCTTCACTGTCCCGTGACTCCCGCCTATAAAACCAGCGGCGGAGCTGCGTAACAACCGTTCGGTTGCGCTCTTCTCCGAGGAGCCCTCCGTGATCTCTGCGTTGCTCCGCCGCATTCTCCGATCCTCATCGAAGATCCTCTGGTAATCATCAGGTCATCTGATTCCCCCCCCTCTCTCTCTCTCCGTACCAATCAAATCGATCTCTCTTCATGAATTGCAGATTTTAGATCGATGACCTCTTCTGATCTGTTTTCTGTAATGGATCGATCCTGATCTCTCTCTCTCTCTCTCTCTCTCTCTCTCTCTCTCTCTCTCTCTCTCTCTCTCTCTCTCCGATCTAGCTGTAGATCTCAGATCTGAGAATCATCTCTCTTTTCAGTTCATTTTTGGCTACGAATTCGACTTTATGGAGATCGAGAGCTTGGTGCTGTTGAATCCTAGATCTGTATAGGTGACTGAGGTCAATTTTTTCTTCTTTTTTGTTCAACAGTGAAGAAAAAATGGGGCTGACCTTCACGAAACTCTTCAGCCGGCTCTTTGCGAAGAAGGAGATGAGGATCCTGATGGTCGGGCTTGATGCCGCTGGTAAGACGACTATCCTCTATAAGCTGAAGCTGGGAGAGATCGTCACAACCATCCCCACTATCGGTGAGCAGCTCCTTCTGACCTTCAACGATTTTTTTTATAAAAAATTCCCTCCTTAAAATTTCTTCTATTTTGATTCCTAATTAATTGTTCTCCCTCTGAAAGTGAAACCGAAAGTCAGATTCTTTCTTAATTTTCTGGTTGAGATCTTCCCGAAATTAATGATTGCTGGTTCATTCTGTGCTAAATTAGGACTGGTTCAGGTTTTTGTGTTATCTACCATTGCACACCATGTGGGTTTTAAATAAGTTAGAGCATCTCCAGCGCTTACTCAAATTTGATCCTGAGTAAAAACTCAATTTGATCCTGAGTACTCCAGTCCTTACCCAAGTTTGAGTAAAACCCAATCTGATTCAAGCACCACAGCCCTTTTACTCATATTTTTTACTCAAATTTGAGTAAAAGTCAAAATTGGATGGCACGTTTGTAGATAGAAATTAATTGAGAGATGACTGTTAGAATTTGGTATCGGATTTGAGTCTCCCCTGATTTGGTGAAAATTTAGAGTAAAACTCAGTTTGGTACAAGTTTGAGTAAAGGGTTGGAGTTGTTTTTAGACGATTTTACTCAAAATGAAATTTGAGTAACGATTTAAGGGTTGGAGATGCCCTAAGTCAATATGAATTTGCATGGAGAAGAGGTGTTGTGATAGGGAAAGGTGAGTGGATGGGAGCAAAAGAGGAATTGGGAGATGAGGACATAAGGAGGTGGAGAGATGTGGGAGTGCCGACTGGGGTGATGACCGTGGTGAGGAGTGGTGATGGAGGGAAGGGAAGATTGACGCCAAAGATTGAAGGCATGAACTGAGTTCTCAAAATCTTTTGCGCAGCTAGGTCACTTCTATTATAAGTCCTGATGTAGGAAGCACAGACACTTCCTCAGACCCCCCGTACCCGTGTCGGACACGTGTCAGACACCGACACTCGTCGGACACGTACCGGACACGCATGTGCCGTGTCCTACATGCTTTCGGGGGCTGGATATGACCGGACACTCGCAGGACACGTACCGAACACTTGCCGGACACGCACCGGACACTGCGGGTTGACGGACTGTTCGATATAGGGTCGGGTTATAAGCTGTTGTGATTCAGTTTTGGCTTCAACGTATCTGATCCTCTGAGATTATTACCTCATAGGATCATATAGATTGAAGCCAAAACTGAATCACAGTCGTTCTTTTGCATGCCATTTGGACCTGAGTGCGATTCACTTGTCAGGATGGTTGTGATGGACTGTTACGATTCAGATTTGGCTTTAATTTATCTTATCCTCTGAGGTTTCATATAGGTTGAAGTCAAAACTGAAACACAGCCGTTATTTTTCATACCAGTTAGAGTTGTGTGCGATTCACCGATCGGGCTGGATGTAACTAACGATTGCGATTCAGTATGCATTAAAATTTTATTTTAGTTGTTTCTATGAGGTTTTTTTGGTTATTGAAATATATATGAATTGCAAACACACATAAAATATAAATTTATTTTGCCGTGTCCCCGTCGTACCCGTGTCCTCCTTTTTTAGGATTTGCCGTGTCGGCGAACCCGTGTCGTATCGTACTCGTGTTCCCGTACCAGTGTCGGTGCTTCTTAGGTTCTGAAGAATTGATATGAATTGACGGACACTTGTCACGATCCTAATCTCTCCGGAGTTGTTGAGGGACCAACACTGACTTGTTTTTTCAAGCTCGTGGGCTATCTAAAGGTTGTTAAAGGCAATTAATTCCTTAGAGCTTCTTCAACAGATTCCCTATCTATAATCCTTACCTATTTTGTGGATCAAAACCCAAAAAATACACCTCCAACAGATTCCCTATGAGAGTATCTCTAACTGATTCCCTATAATTGGTTCCCTATTTTAGAAAAAGAGTGTCTTTTCCTAGTGATAAGGAACTTCTTTTGAAAGAGTGCCCTAACAACATTTCTTATCTTGTTCCCTAAATCTTAATATGACCAAAAGCCAATGGTCATCTTGCCCATCTCCACTATTTACCAAATGGCAAATGTGTTATTTAGTATTTACATAAATGACCGTTGGATTGATTGCTTTGGATGTCACAAAAAAAATGACCGTTGATAGTCTTGGGTTGTAGCCGTTGGGGGTTGTATTGCTTTGGCTGTCACATCTATGGATGGGCTCCACCTTTTTCACACGAGGACCAAAAAATTTGGGGAATAGGTGATATTTGGCACTAGTGGGGAACGGGATGAGAGAGATGTAAAATTAGGGCTTTGATAGGGAATTGTTGGAGGCGTATTTTTTGGGTTTTGATCCCTAAAATGGGTAAGAACTATAGAGAGGGAATATGTTGAAGTTGCTCTCAAAGCCTTATTTTACATATCCCTCGTCACGTTCCCCATTAGTGGCGAATATCACCTATTCTCCAAACCTTTTTGTCCTCGTGTAAAAAAGGTGGATCCCATCCATAGATATGACATCTAAAGCAATACAACCCCCAATGCTTAAAGCTAACGACTACAACCCAAGACTATCAATGGTCCTTTTTTTTTGACAGCCAAAGCAATCAACCCAATGGTATTTTATGTAAATAGTACATTAAATAGTGAAGATGGCCATTAGCTTTTGCCATTTTAAGATTTAGGAAACAAGATAGGAAATGTTGGAGCACTCTTTTAAAAGCGGTTCCCTATCTCTAGGAAAGGCCCTCTTCTCTAAAATAGGGAACCAATTATAGGGAATCAATTGGAGATACTCTTAGTGGGTTGATTAAAGACATCCACACGTGAATATTTTGCAATCACCAGAGCAATGGTATACAGTGAATGAGGGACAACTTCACCTCCGAATCAGGTTTTATCAAAATGCTGGTTAAAGACTTTCAAAATATTTTGTATTGAATTCTATATTATTCGATGGCTCCAGGGTCCACATTTAAATTTGAATTGCACTCCAAAATTGTATTATTCTTAAAATCAAATCCCAAAAGGTTGACATCAGGATAGGGGGTGTTACCACAATCTCTAGAAGAGGGCAAAAGAATCATGAATTTATTCATACCTTTCGAGCAAAAGAAAAAGTTGGTCCAAACTTGGCGATCCGACTTGGAGCCGCTCTAGAAGGTAAGCGAACAAGAGTGACGGAGATAGATGTAAGGTTAGCTTCCTTGTGGGGCATCGCCACGACGCCATCTCGCTCGACCTGGCTAAGAGAGGCAACACTACAATTCCTTGTCTGGAACAGACTGCTAGGAAGTCCAACCTAAGGAAAAACGAGTAGGGCACTCTAAATTAGGAGAAGTAGTAGGCCAACTATGTAGGACCAGAACCTCGAAAGGAATAATTGGTCATTTTGAATGACTTCTCTCTGGACAAGGTTGCGAGTGGGGAAAGTCTTGGTATGGCAAAAAATGAAGAACATCTTCCCTCGAGTTGAAGTTGTTGTAACTATACCTTATGATTCCAAAGGGTCTAATTGCACTCTCTATGGCTGATGTAGTCTAACCATGGTGGGGGCATCCCTGTAATACGAAGGTGAATTGTTATGGGAACACGTGGCTCTAAGCAGGGGCGGAGCCAGGATTCTCTTGTAGGGGGGGCAAGATACTAAGTAAGATGAAATATTAAGTTATGATCCACCCAAAAAAACATCTTGCATGTATAAACTTGATAGTAAGTCTAATACAAAAAAATTGATGTTTTTTTGTAAGAAATACAAAAAATTGATGTTGAAGTCTAATAAGCAAACTATAATTTTTTACAACCAAAATTACAAAATAAAAAATTAAGAGAAAAGGTATGAAAAATAAAACTACCATAAGATTTCATCGGCCTTTTCGATAGTTTGAAGATTGGATCATTTTGTTGTTGCAGTGTGGGGATTGATGAAGGATCAAAGAACCCCTATCAGCACACTGTAAGTGCTGGGAGCCACTACCCCCATGTGCTGGGGCCTACTACCCCATCTCTATTGAATCGCAGTGGGCCCCGTGGTTGTAGTGTAAGCAGGATGTGCTGAAAATTTTTCCCTAACGCAGCAGCATTAGCTACAAGAAGGGAAAAAATATTGGAGGGGTTTGAACTTCTGCATTCAGTGGATCCGATGCCGCTCAGCATCGATGTTCCAACATTGGGTTGGATGATGTAGGGTTCTTTTCAACCCTTACAAACAAATATGATGTTTTCTTCAGGAAAAAAAAATAAGAGCAATGCTATTCATCATGTTTTTCATTCAGATTGGCTATACTGACGTTTCACCTGATCATAGTTGTTCCTTGTCTGTCAGGATGAGTGTGTTTCATCTGGCTGAGCTAGGTGCAATGGAAAGATGTATCAGGTCCCATATCAGAATGGCTCCATATGGATGGAAAAAGGGATGGTTGTCATATGACTCACATTTTTTAAAAAGAAAACCAACATAATGAGAGAGAGAGAGAGAGATTAATGGGAATCAACTTCTCTTGAGTCAGTACCATCTTCAAGCCTTAGAAGTCAGACCTAGTTCAGATGCAATGCGTTAATGCTTCAATGGCTACGATGCTATTTAGTGGGGAAAGACAACATTGGAGAATAGTCAAACAAGGAATGATCAAACGGTCTTCGTGAAGCCGTAGAGGGGGGGTGACTTGGCTGATAGGGGGGCAAGGTTGTTAATATGGGATGAGGTCAGCAAAGAGGTAGAGGAAACAAAAAAAAATTCAGGGGGGGCAGCCCCCCCTGGGCACTACGTGGCTCCGCTACTGGCTCTAAGGATCAGAACTAGGAAACCTGTAGTTAAAGGAGACTCTGATGGAGTCAAGACTCAAGGTCTATGGGGCTGCACTGCAGTGTTTGATGCAGTTCCTGAATAGAAGGCAAGGAAAATCGAAATTTAGAATCACTCACATCCTTAGAAGCCCATAACCAAAGATCACCCCAAAGATAACGAAGTTGACTTTAGAGATCCTTAGGGTTATGGACAGCATACAACGCCGTGCAAACGACACCTGAGGTATTCTCAGCAAGACATGCATCTAGGGCAAGGCATTAGGCAAGGCTACTTGGCAGATCCCCAAGTATCCTCGCTGCCTACTGACTTATTTGTTTTCTTGGCAAAGCCTTCTCTTGCTAAGTAGCTTTGGTTAGGTTTTCGGCACCAAACTTAGATAGTTGACGCTGGGTTCACTGGCCATCTGAGCGAGTCTTGATGCGATAGACCCAGCGACAGCTGACAGGTTCCTTCCCGGGGGGAAGAGGAACTAGCTCCCAAGTACCAGTCTTTTGAAGAGCTTGCAGCTCCTCAGACAAAGCCTGCTGCCAATGGGGTACCTGGACTACCTCACGGTAACTCTGGGGCTCCTGAAGGGAGTGAATAGCTGCAAGAAAGTCCTGAAAATGTGAGGAGTAAGAGGCAGTATGAGAGAAACCGTAGCGATCTGGCGGATGCCGGTCACGCTCAGGGTAACGCTGTGAGAAAGTAGGCGCAGAAGGACCATCGTCAGGGCTAGACGAGACTGGCATCGAGGGTAGGGCGGCAGGAGAGGCTGGAGGAGGAGAGAAAGCCACTGGGACATGCGGACGACGCGTGTAAGTGAAAGTGACTGGTGGTCGCGCGAGCTCAAGTGTTGGAGGAGGAACAACAGAAGTGTCTTGAGGAACTGGTGAGTCAGTTGATGGAGACGGTACCGATATCCCGGAGGAGGGAGAGCCTGGAAGAGGGAGTGGCTCAGAGAACTGAAGAAAGGATAAGTCCTGGTCCATGGAGACCCCTGAGTAAAAGGGAGTGTCCTCAAAAAAAGTCACGTCACGAGAGATACGTATACGACGAGCAGAGGGGTCGTAGCAACGCCAACCCTTGTGTTCAGAGCTATACCCCAAAAAGAGTGAGTTTCGTTCGCTCACCAGGAGGGAGCAGAACAAAACATGTGCAACCAAAGGTTCGCAAGACACGATAGTGAGGAACAACAGTGCATAAAATCTGAAAGGGTGACTGACCAGAGTGAGCAGAAGAGGGAGTGCGATTGATTAAGTGGACTGAGGTGAGAACAGCCTCCGCCCAAAAATGGCGAGGAACAGAGGTAGAGAATAAGAGAGATCGAGCAGTCTCGAGAATGTGACGATGCTTTCTCTCAGCTACACCATTTTGTGCAGGCGTGTAAGGACATGACTGCTGTGGGAGAGTACCCTGAGAGAAAAGAATGTCACAAAACTCAGAAGAAAGATATTCGCGAGCACCATCGGAGCGAAAAATTTTAATACGTTTACTAAATTGAGTGTGAACCATACTGGTAAAGTCACGATATGCCTGGCAAACATCAGATCGACGACGTAAGAGAAACACCCAAGTAAAACGAGAGAAATCATCAATGAAACTAACATAATAAGATAATCCAGAAAGAGATACAACGGGAGCAGGTCCCCTGATATCTGAATGCACTAAATCAAACACAGAAGATGATATAGACACATGCACGGGAAATGGCTGAGCTGGATGCTTGGCCAAGCTACAACTGACACATGGGGATGGTGGAGTGAAGGAGATATCACCGAGTGCTCCGGACTGAAAGATAGTACGGAGACGTGCCGCTGAAGGATGTCCCAATCGGCGATGCCAGAGATCGGAAACAGCATAGGTGGTATCAGCAATGGATGTAGTAAGTGGTACATGAAGATGCCTTAAGTGGTATAGACCGCCCACCCTACGCCCAGTCCCAATCGTCTTGCCCGTTCGAGGGTCCTGCACAAGACAAGATGAGGATGAGAAGGTAGTGAGATAGCCCAAATCAGCAAGTCTGCTAATAAAAATCAAGTTAATGGACAATGAAGGAGCAAGAAGCACGCCAGGCAGAGAAAGACGACCACTGGGGTCAGAGGATGTGGTGATGGTCCCCTGGCAAGAAACTGGTAATGGGGAACCATCAGCAGTGCGAAGCTGAAGCTCAGGAGGAACACAACCATGAGCAGTGATAGTGGAAGCATCAGAAGTCAAGTGATGTGAGGCACCCGAGTCCAGAATCCAGGCAGCGGATGCAGTACCGGTAGTTGAAGGGCCCTGCTGGAGGGTGAGAGCATGCTGAAGCTGCTGAACCTGGGCAGCAAGCTGAGAGAGATCAGATGTCGAAGTGGTTGAAGCCGTAGTCTGTGGCATCTGACCAAGCTTCCTGAGACGCTTATAACAAGTATCTTTGATATGGCCTTCTTTCTTGCAGTACACACACCAAAGTTTGCCAGTAAATCGCCTCTCACCAGTGGGGCGGTGATCTCCGGTGGACCGACTGTCGCCTACGGTAGCACGAGGTGTGAAAGAGGTCGGCGTAGCAAGAACGCCAGAGTCTGAGGCTGGAACACGATGTACAACAAGAGCAGCCAAGCGTGTCTCTTCGGCAAGTAGCTCAGATAAGGCCTCATTGAGGCTAGGTAGGGGATCCCGATGTAATAACTGACCTCGAATGGGCTCAAACTCTGCACGAAGTTCCATCAGGAATTCAAAGACGTATTGCTCATCACGATGGCGTCGACGGATGGAGACTGCATCCGGAGGTTAAACGGGCTCCAATGCTTCGAGTTCCCTCCAGATAGCGGAGATCCGAGCATAGAACTCACGAATGGTGCAAGAACCTTGTGTCACGCCCTTGAGCTCACATCGAAGTTGAAATGCCCTTGCACCGCCAGTCTGAACGAATTGCTTTAAAAGATAGCACCACATCCCCTGAGAGGTGGGAAACTAAAGAGCTTCTACACGGAGTTCGTGAGAAATAGAGGCACCAATGTACGAGCGAATGATGGCATCAACATCATCCCATTCTTCAGATTCGACGGAGTCTAGAGCCGTACTTGCGGTGGAGGAGTTGTCAGAGATTGTAGGAGCGGGCTTCGTGCCATCCACATACTTCCAGAGTTTATGAGCGCTGAGATGCATGCGCAATGTGGATGCCCACAAACGAAAATTTGAGGTTCCAGTGAGAACAACGTCCATCTTAGGTAGTTTGTCGGGCTTTAAGGAGGTGGCCATAGTTGATGTCTCGAGAAGAACGAGGCACAAGATCTGATGGTCTAGAACAGTGGTGCCTCGAGAGTCTTGATGCTAGAAAATCTGCTCACTGTTTAAAAAACAAAACAGAAAATTTGCTCACTGTTCTCCCCTTTGCTGCACTGTGATGCACTGCTGAAACAGAACAGAAATAAACCGAGCCATTCACTGCTGAGTTCACTGTATCACAGTGAACCGAGTCAGCAACTAAGTCCGGAGTTTGGTTCGGTTCAGTTCTGTGAACTCTGCTGAACCGAGCTGAACTGTTAACTAACCTGGATCAGACCGAAAAACAGACCGGTGATACCAATTCTGCTGAACCGAACCCTGCTGAGCCGAACTGACTGTTTAGCAGACCGAGAGTGAACCGGTGTCTGCTGATTCAGATCGAGACTGATCCGGTGTCTGCTGAACCGAACCCTGCTGAACTGAACTGAACCGGTGACTAGGCAAAGAAACTTAAGTGAATGAAATATGACCGTTGGTAAAACGAACGGTTAAGATGATTGCTGAAGTCACCCTAGGGTTTTATATTCAGCCCAGCGCCGCCGTCCTGTTATTCAGTCGCTCCGACTAACTCCTTTAGCTCCGGTGAAGAAGCCCGATGAAGAATCCGGCGAAAATCGAAGATCTCAGTCTCCTTTCTGAATCTCCGACAGAAACCGGTGATGAAGCCGAAGATGAAGCTGATGATGAAGCTGATGATGAAGCCGATGAAGAAGTAGAAATACCTCTTCCACTTCGCTGATCTGGATCTGAATCTTCGACGACGACGATGCAGCGAAAGACTTCGATGCAGGGTTGCAATGAAGGCTTCGATGCGAGTGGAGAAGAAGACTAAGGCTTTGATCCAAGTTGCTGCGATGAAGACTAAGAAACTTCGATGTAGGGCTTCGATGAATGCTTGCTATATCAGATGAAGCTTTGGATTGAAGAAAGCTCTGATACCATAATAGATTTATAAGACCCAAAGAGGAAAAGAGGAAAAATGGATTTTGGGAGTAAAACCTTGATTTACTCATTAGGGCAATGGCCCTATATATATCTGTACAAAAGGATATAGTCACCAAAGGGTAAGCATACCCAAAACAGACTAAAGAGACTAATAAAGGATTTACATACTCTAACAGTTTGTGGGTCTTCTTAATTAGAGTTGATGAATGATGATTTTGATTTTCTTATTGTTGTTCTTATTATGCCTTTGTCTTCTGTTTCACTAGCATGCTTCTCTAGCATGTTTTGATGGGGACTAAAATCTCAAACTTACCCTCTTTATAAAGTTTTGATAGCAGAAAGAAATATGACAGTATATTCATCCTACCATTTGTGAAATAAACAATTAAATCATTGAATTGTCCTCATTGCTCATTCCAAGCTCCTACTGCATGGTAGATAGGTTTCCTAAGGTGCATCTGCCGGTTGAACTACTTGTGCTGACAAAAATATGTTGTTTTCGGAATATTCTTCAAGTTATAGCATTGATACAATCATAAAACTTCATTTGAAATTGATCTTGGGCTCTGTTGCAGGATTCAACGTGGAGACTGTGGAGTACAAGAATATTAGCTTCACTGTTTGGGATGTTGGAGGTCAAGACAAGGTATTGTAGTCTTTATGGTGCACACTGCACATATTTCATAGTTGAGGAAGCATGTTCACAAGACCACACTCCACTGCCTGTTTTGAGTGTGAATGACCCTTGCATAAGCCAGTGCCCTATGAGAAGCTCAATTGAACATTCTCACCACTGGAATAATGTTTTCCTTCTAAATTCATCATGAAATCCAGGGTTTTTTCCACGACTTTTGTACCATATTCGACATCTTATCCAGTAGTCTAATTGTTCGCGGCGGACACATGGAAGAAATGCAGTTATTTTATGCTACCTTACTGACCTAGTGGTATTGTGAAAACAGATCAGACCTCTATGGAGGCACTACTTCCAGAATACACAGGGCCTTATTTTCGTTGTGGACAGCAACGACAGGGATCGTGTTGTTGAGGCAAGGGATGAACTTCACAGGATGCTAAATGAGGTAAATTCTTGGCATCGTCGTTATGTGGATACTCAAACATTCTGTATAGTAGCCTTAAAGTAGTGTCATATACATGGACATACACACACATTCATGTGCTTTTCCGGGTGTTTACACAGTAGCATGAGACAATGTTTTCCAAACTGAACCGGACTTTGAAAGAGAAGTTGTATGACCTGGTCCAAACTAGTTCAACCACCCCCTCCGTAGGGACAAATTGATGACACGACTGAAATTAGACGTAAGGTGCTCTTCTGGGGTTCTGTATTCAATTTCCCTTTTATAAGAGACTTGATGCAAGTACAATCGGTAGCTATCCGATCTTCTGAAACTGGATGGTCCTGAATCCTGATCCATAACTATAATCAAATGCTACATTAAGTCTCGTATAGTATGCCTGTTCATCGGTTCCCACACCATCAATCTATTCCTGACCATACCGAAAATGGTCTTGTTACGTGCCTGAGCTCGTCTGTCCAAGTGGTCCGATCGGTTCCTATATAGAATATCACCACACTCGGAAGTAACACACAACAAGCACACAAACACACCGGCACAACAAAAGTGTTCTTGGGCTGGCATATTCGAAAATTTGGATGTGGATATGATTAGCCCAGGCTCCAAACCATCGACACCATCCCTAATGATAACAAATCAGTTGAAAAAGTGTAAAGGAAAAAAATGTCTATTGAAGCATAAATGCAAATGAAGCTACTTGATCTAGCTGATATTTTTACACTAATCCTACAAACTTGTACCAACACTAATCATATCAAATATATGTTTTTTTTTAACAATCGAGGTTTAAGTAATGTCTGAAGTGTAAACGTCATAATTGTTTCTCAGGTCATTGATACTTGCTCTATGTCAAGCATCGAATTTAACTACTTAATTATCGCTCGTGTTGCTTGGTAATAAAACAATACCAACTTTTTATCAATTGCTTATTTCCTTGTTAATATATATTTAGTTAAATTCCACTTATTATATACTTAATTTATGATCAACAAAGTAATTCAAGGGGTTAAATTTATTTCCATAATAAAATCAACATTTAACATGCCTAACCTAGACAAATCTAGACCTCAATGTCTTGAACTGAAGATGTCATTTAATTGTCTTAGGGTTGTGCCCCTCTCCCTGTCCACCACTCCCCATCCCCCTTCCAATCTTGGCATCTTGCCAATTGTAGAAACATTTGCATTCACGTAAGGCCAGGTCGAAAACCTTCATTTATCTTGTTGCTTAAAACTCTCGGCCCTAAACTTGTCCTCCATCGGGTCGCTGAGCCCCTGGTTGTTTAACATTTTTGGCATATCGAAATTTATCCTTGATTTTCTAACCCTTTCTTGTGAACTCGGTGTACAATCCTATGGGTATAAGTTAACATACACATTTGCCAGATGTGCTGAGTGCTGATACAGGATTACAACATTATCATCAGGCAATGATGTTGGTGTTTTATGTCATGACCTGAAATTTCCTAGAAGCCAAAAGTCTGAGCATTTCTTGAAAACCGATGATATCTATTTCTCAATGCTTCTGTAGAACTGATCAAAAAAGAAAATGCTGACATCTCGACTCAAATTGTTACGCCTGTGAAGGTATCGTGCTTGCATCAGTTTTATTTGGATACCATTCCTGCGATTATAGGAAAACACTGTATGCATCTCATGTTATCAGTGCCCTTGATATATTTTACTTGTACGTCAACGTCAATAGATAAACTGGGATATGACTGACCTATCCTTCCTTTTAGTATTCCAACGGTAGGCTGAATGCCTTTTGGTGGTGGCAGGATGAGTTACGAGATGCTGTGTTGCTCGTGTTTGCGAATAAGCAAGATCTGCCCAATGCGATGAATGCTGCTGAAATTACTGACAAGCTTGGTCTGCATTCCCTGCGTCAACGCCACTGGTACGACACTTTTGTTAACTGTCTAATGTCGATGCATTGAGAAGTTGTCAAATTATGTAGGTTGAATTTGTCTGCTTCTTGAATGAATAATTACCTGTGAAATCAACTAACATCACATATGCAATAAATAGGAAATACCGATATCTGTTATGAAATTCTATATATTGATGGCAAACATTATTGGAAAAGTTCCTTTGATGTTGGTTTCGGGAAAGAAGCCATCAATTTGCATGCCATAAAGAGTTTTCAGCTTTGGCCATTGGGTCTGACTGTAAGCATGAAACTTAAATATGTTGTATACAATCAGCATGATACCATTGATACCTATTAAGTTGTATGCAATCTTTCTGAGGTTGTGTCAACGAGTTCTTCACTGAATCTCCTCATTGGCTTATTTTTATGTCGAAATTTTTCTCGGAATTCTCCTACATTTTCGTAAGGTCTCCCACTAATATTTCGACCGATCAATGCATATCTATTTGATCTGTTTATGAAATACCAGAGCATATTCTGTGTCGTCACTGCATACTATCTTCATGTCACAGTGCTTTTTAATGAGTCATACCTTTTGTGAAAGCTTGATATATACAATTCGTGCCTCCGTCCTTGTCTTCCAGTACAGCTCGGTTTCATCTTGATCTCCATGTAGATCCCATTTTGAGAATGAGAGATTTAAGCTTTTTTTAATAAGCATTATGGGTCCGTTTGGTTGGGGGAGTTGTAGTTCGTAACTATAGCAAGTCATACTACAACCCTCAATACGGCTGTTTGGTTCGTGTTGCAGTCAACATTGGTAAGTCAAATTGCAATGTTTGACAAACCAATGTATTTCAAACTCCAACCAAAAAAGATTGGAGAACGAACATGAATATCATAACTATACTGGTCACCAACGTATTTCAATTTCAGAAGATGACACTGCAGCAAATCGAACAACTGTAGTTTCAACTTTCAACTACAATAGTCGTAATCAAGGTTTTAAATGCCCGTAAAAATAGAAAATTTCTCGGATTTTGCCATATATTGTTGGAATTTTTTTTTGTTTTTTTTTGAAATAATAGATTTAGGTGGAATTTGTCTGATTTTGGTTAAATTTTGGTTGATTTTGATCAAATGTTGGTCAAATAACGCATGTTATAAAAAAAAGGACAAATTACAAAAACCTCCCCTCAACTATACACCTCATTTCATATTAATCCCTCAACTTTGTTTATGAACAATTTAATCCTCGAACTATGCTCTATCTGCAATTAGCCCCCTCCGCTAACTTTTTATCCCGAAAATACCCTTATCAGTTTTCAATAATATACAAAATTGTTTTAAAATATTTAATTTATGCTTTCCAGAACAACGGTGTTTTCGGAATAAAAGTTGATGGAGAGGGCTAAATGCAAACGGAGCATAGTTCAGGGATTAAATTTTTTTTTAAAAAAAAAGTTGAGGGACCGATATGAAATGAGATGTATAGTTCGGGGAAGGTTTTTGTAATTTGCCCTAAAAAAAATTTCTCTATGTTGGTCATCCTAAGAGCACTTTTATGCATACTCAATTTTACATTAGAGCGGTTTTGGCTAAAGCCAAAACTATAGCTTTTGAAACTGCGTTGCAGTGAGTTAAGTGATTTTCTAGAGATAGACCATATTGCCCTCTCTTTCTCACTATGGGACCTATTCATAGGGGTATTATTCTCACCTTCCGGACGAGCATATGTTTTGCCTAAAAAAAACCCTACTAGGCCAGTATGCTTTTCCATCATCTACAATGCTCAAAGGAACCCAAGATAACAGCCAAATCGACGGGAGGGTGATTTTTTTTTTTTTTTGATTTGGTGTCTCAGGTACATACAGAGCACCTGCGCAACCTCTGGCGAGGGGTTGTACGAAGGGCTGGATTGGCTGTCCAACAACATCGCCAACAAGGTTTGTTTATTGATCCCCCCCCCCCCCCCCATCCCCATGATATTTCTTCTCAAACCATAGAATTCTATAGATTTCAGTATGCCCCCTGAAGTTTGGGGGCAGTTTTAATTGTGTCCCTATAGTTTTTTTTTAAAAAACGGTTACAACCCCCCTGGAGTTTCAAATTTTTCACACAAGGGCCTCGTAAGGGGGTGTAAGTGATGCTTTTCTAAGTTCAGGGAGTGGAAATGTTGCAACAAAAAATTTGGAACTGGCTCCAAACTAAACGGGGTTAAACCTTAATTTACACTTTTTACATATTCTTTAAATTTGATCTTTCTATTCATCTGTTACCCTGGTATAACCGTCTCTTTTCTTTTTTTTTTTCAGGCATGAAAACTTGTAGGGGGGACTTTAGTACGGAGCTAGCTAGGGAATTATATGGGCAGCATGATACCCTTACAGCTGCGGCTGTGGGTGCTCGATGTGTTTTGTGGATCTTTGGTCCGTTGGATTTGCTGCTTTTCGATTTCTGACCTTTACTGTTTTTTTTTTTTGTTTTTACCCCTGTTTTTTTTTTTTTGGATTCCTGCTTAAAAAAAAAAAAAATCAAGAGATCTCTGTTATCTGAAAACTAATTCTCATGGGGGTTTTGCTAGTTCCAACTTTAAATTGTACGCCGATATGGGATTATTGTGTGCTCTGGATTTTAATAATTGCCTGATTTTTTTTTAGCCCAAGCCGCCACCAGGGATGGCAGCGGGTTGGGGTTGGGATTGGGATTGATCGGCCCTATCTCGAGTCTGTCCTTGTAAGGCTTACCTTGTCCCAAACCTGATCCTGTACCAAACTCAACCCTTTTGGAGTTTTCCAAGCAATCACAACCCCATTCAGATTCTTTCCAAACTAGTTCCGATAGGATCGGGTCCCGGATCATGCACAATCGCATGGCGTTGTACCGTCCTAATGATTTGTCTTGAGGACTAATTACTAAGCAGTGTTTGGGACTTCGAAGCAAATCATATGGAAGTTCAGGCTGTCTACGCAACATTGAAGGATATTCAACTTTGCGGGTTATCCGGCACCATTCACTCTCATTGTGCTAAGCCTTCAGTATTATTGAACAAGTAGCTCCCATAGCTTCGGACTGGATGGAGGCCGCCCCTGACTGTCGACAGCTTCTTGTTTTCTCTTCAGTAAGTCCGCCGAAAATCCATTGGGATCACAATTGTTGTGCTGGCCATCTCTCCAGACTCTTAGATATCTGTGACCGACTGATACCGGAATGACCGACTCTTCCACACCTGATAGTTACAACATTCCTGATCTTGTTCCTCTTAAGTATATGCCAAAAAAAAAAAGGAAGCCATCCAAATTTGTGCTCGATTGTACCTATATTTAAGTTGCTGATAATCCCATGGGCCGATTCCTTTAGTGAGGAATCTCGGATCTTTCGTAACCTGAATGTAACCTAACCTATAGGGTAAATTACACTTTGCACCCCTGAAGGTTGGCCCCAAAACACTTAAGCCCCCCATAGTTAAAAACTACATTTTGCCCCCCTTCGATTCAGTTTTGATCAGATAAAAATTAATTACCAAATGAGAAAATTATGTAGTTGACAAAAGGGGGTATTGTGCTAAGATTTCAAACTTTCAGGGGCAATTTGGAACAAAATAAAACTACAGGGGGGTTTTAAGTATTTTTTAACCAAACTTCCGAGGGTAAAGTGTAATTTACCCTAAACTTTATATACTAATAAACTGGTCAGGGCCTAACCCTTCTCAGGAAAACAAAAAGGCAGCATTGCATTAGACAAGCTATAGCAGATCACACACCAGCCAACAGGATGGACTAACAAGCTCGAACCCCTCTTCTAGTCCATACCCAACAACTTTTTCGGGGAGAGAGAGAGAGAGAGAGAGAGAGAGAGAGAGAGAGAGAGAGAGAGGCTGCCTTTTGAAGTACTCCCCACATCTTACAAAATTGTACAGAACCCACAATCGCTCCGCTGCAACGCTGAGAGGGTCAGTGGTTCCAAATCCCCGACTCCCGATCCAGACTTTCCACAGCACCCAGAAAGTGTCCCAAAAATGTTTTCCTCCCCACCGAATCAATCTTCAACATCAACCTCATCCACCGTTGCAGAGACCAAAGCAGCAGACTGGATCTTTCCAGTATGCTCCAATCTCATTAGGATCACCCCCCTGCAAACACCATCACGGCACGCAAAGTGTCACAAAATGGAAAGCAGAGAGAAGCATTCATATTCGACTCTAATCAAAGGCACACCCAAGATTTTAAAGAACAGCCCTTCTTTGCAAGACTTGTTGTTGGCAAGGGACAAAGAGAAGGAAATAGTCCGCTATCCGGATTTGCCCTCCCCTACCTAGCTTGTACGTACCCTTGTAGAAGAGAGCAATTTTGATGGGGAGGCCTTAGCGCATACTGTAGTGACTTGGGGAGACGCCAATCACAGCGTGCCATACTGAGCATCGCGGTAGCCCCCACAAGGAAAACTAGATTATCTATGCAGATCGACCCCTTAGACGTCAATTTGGATGGAATACTCCGGGTATATTCATGGAATGGCTGTTACTTTCATACGATGGTTTTACTGGGACGATTTTACCCTTAGTTAATATGAAGAGGAAAAGTTAGGTCCGGAGAATCACAAAAAAAACCCTAAATTAGGGCTAATGGAGCGCAGATGAAGCTGGGTTAAATGATGTTTAGGGTAAAATAGTCATATGAGACCTCAAGCAAATGGCAGACCATCGTTAAAGTCTATTAGGGAACGGCGGGCGACGGTAAACTAGGAATATACTTGAAAAAATAGATGATGGTTAACCTAAGGGGTCGATTTGCACAAGTTATCTTTGTCAAGGGTTGATATACAAAATGGAGTTTCCAGGGGTTAATATGCAAATGCCTAATTTCCAGGGGGGACTATACGTGAAAATCCTTTAAACGTTTGGATATTGGCCTATCTTTCTATTATTGACTAAATATTTTACAATTAAGTGGCCTTGTGTGTCCGAAGTACTAAAAAAATAAATTAAACATTCATAATTTTCTTCTAAATTTGCATGGTGGACAATCTATATTGATGATCCACATAGATCATAATGATCTGTACATCCTAAAATGTGGGAAAACTAAAGTGCATTGAGGACTTATCAAGTAGCTACCAAGTAAACCATTAGTCTTATTACAGACAGTTGCTTGTTTCACAAACATGCATCTGAGACATCTCCATACCATATATTATTCTTCCCCACATGTAAATCATGACGAATGAAGCACGGAATCGATATTTAGATGGCCTTCCATGCATTTTCACTGCTAAACTTAAACTCCTTGGAACAAAACGTCCATGAGTTACAGGAAAAACAAAGACGATGTCAAAAAAAGAAAATGAAGAGGATGTGTGTTGATATGTCCAAAAAGCCCATCGGCAATGGTACTACATGGTCGGCCCTCCAAAGCCCGGCCTATAACGGATGGCGGGTTGAGTTGGGCCGAATTTTGAAGGCCTTCCTAGATGATGGCAAGGCAAGGGTATTACCATACAAAGCCTAGCCCTGGTCCTATACCTTCTAGGGCTCCTGGGAATCTGGGATATGATCATTTCTCATAGTCCCATCAGAGTCTACTAAAACTTATGATATGTTGTTTTCCATCAAGTGGGGCTACCATCCAACTCGGATGAATGTGATTGAGATTCTTTAGGGTCAATGGATGAGAAGTATCTTGTTTGGGTTGGATGTAACCCGGAGGCTACAGAAGTTCAATGGGGCATAAGTTTCACCACTAAAAAATTTAAACATGGTTATTGCACCTCAAACTATTGCCTCGTGGCTCAAGAAAAAAAAACTCTTAAAACCGGGCAAAATGACAAGATATGCTAATATGTCAGAAGATGTGGCTACAACCTATGGTAAAGAGTTTCGCATAATGTTACTAATCATGGTTACTCGGCATGAAAAAAGAAAAAGGGTTGACGTCAAGTTCATAATTGTGATGCTGTAGGAAATAAAAAGAAAAAGCATAGTATTCTTTCAAGCCCTGGCCTTGCTCTGGCCCCAAGGGACGCCCGAGGGTAGGCCTTGGACCTAGGTAGTTAAGGCCCTTTGAGGGATAGGACATTGCTAGGGTCAGACCCTTAGAAGTGATCGAAGGCCCTGCCCTTAGACAGCCCTAAGGGGGGAGGGGGCCGTGTGTGTGTGAAAAGGGTGTTAGTTTATTGTTTGATAAACATACTAGAAACATACTACCATACAAACATTTCAAGGTTCTCAATAATCTCCTTGATACACATTGTGAATATGCAATTTGACTCTGAACCAAAATTTTCAAAACCGGACCGAAGGTTGACCCTGAAATGCTTCCGGTCCAGTTCAAATTGATTCAACCGATTAAACTAGATACATAATCAACATTTAAATTAACTATTCTACACTTTGGACCAGATAAAGTTGATTAATATAGCTACCTACTGCATTTATAAGGACTTGCTATACCTAGAAGTCACTAGTGTTCAAGCCCTTCAATAGCATAATTTAGTGAAACTTGTTTAATTTTAATTTTATCAAACAGTTGTTAAATCCGGTTAGCTATTGGCCCGTGTTGTTCAACTAGGAACCAAAAATTAGACCGGTTCCAGTTTAAACCGGTTCAACCAATCCGATACATTCTCGTTATTAAAACACTGCTCTGAACTTACGTTCTGAAAAAAAAATTGCTGCCATTAGGGTATTCCCTCAAAACTCCAAACTCAAGGATTCAACATGGGCATGGAGCAAGGAAAATTCAGCTAACACCATATAAAGCGATGTGAGGATATGACCATCTAAAATACTTAAGGCCAAATAAGGCTTGGTCGAGGGGCCAAGTCACAGGATATCGTGTTGACTGATTGGACAGGTGCTATAATAAAAAAACAACAAACTAAAAAGAAGGGAGCAAAACTCAATCGGATTCCAGCAGTGAGCAACGAGAATGGTGCGGGAGACAAGAGTACACGTCAAGTATGTTCTATACAGCATAACTCACCCAGCCTTCGTCAAGTATGTTTAACACAGTACATGTTAAAGTATGTTCTACACGGTACATGTCAAGTATGTTCTACACAGTATATTGTGGGAGTGGGAGTGGGTGTGGAGAGACTCAGATGGAGGCGCAGGCCTCAATGGTGACTTTGAGGATAACGGAGTGGGGCACAAAGGCTGAGTCATCGGCCCACAAGTGAGAAAAGAGGGATAATAATCATAATACCTCCAGTTCATCGACACAATTAAGAACCCACACCAACTACGGCCCCGGGTCACTGTTTCACTGATCTGCCGACCGGTCCGGGTCTAACAAACCCACTGAGGACCAACATCAAGTTGCACATTGCACATGCATGATGAAAGGAGCCAATGGTTTGGGTGGTTTAAGTTGATCTTCATATTCTGATGCATGGTATAATGAATTCAACCTTCTGTATTGCTATAAATATTCGCATTGACACTGAATAAATTCAAAGGAGTGAGGTTTTGATAATTCATTCAAATTATGAGGGTAGGCATAAAAGATACAGAATGCACATGGGTCTTGAGTTCAATTGTTCAGTCCCAAAAAACATGTGAAGTTCAATTGTTTGGTCCCAAAAACAGTCGAACTATGAAAAACCAAAACTACCAACAAGGATGTAGGCATTAAAATTAGGTTATTATACAGCATAAAACTCCTACAACCTTATCAATTTATGGAAGCGTGGTGATACTTTTCTGTTCAAAATATGTGAGAAATGGTTGAATGTTGTGATAGATATTCATAGATGTATAGAATAAGTCATTAGAATCGAGCAAACTATTTAATTCACGATTATATCTGCCAATAAATGCAATGAAAATAAAGAAGGAAGTAATAATGGACACCAATATACTTACTTTGCAAATCGTGACTGGATAGATATATCCCGAACCTTGATTCTGTTGACGGTCCCACTTTGGCTAACTAGAACTACTTGTTCATCACTTTCACCATCATCTGCAAAAGCAGAAGAAACTTTATGGCTAAATATAATGATTGCCATTAGTGCATACATATCTAGTGAATGGGCTGTCAGAATAAGCGGAATGCAGCCCAAGGTACCTGCTATTGAAAACCCCACAACAAATGCTGCAGCAAGACGATCATCTGGTAGAAGCTGCAATCAGATAATATGGTTTAGATCAAAATAGGTCAATCTCTCTGCATTATATGTCTTGTTACTCCTATAATTTAAGCCCTCACCTTCAAAATTATGGTGGTGATAAATGAATTGTAATTAATGGCAAGGCCCCTTGTCATATCTTACCTACGTCTGATGTAGTAGTGCTTGATGAGACTTGAGGGGAAATTATACATTATGTTATCTACACATGATGTAGTAGTCGGTGGTGAGACTCGAGAAGGGAAGAATGATTTATTGGAATCATGAAAATTTCAGAGGTTAAGTGTTTAGGTTAGTTGGACCAAAATAGAGCAGATAAAATGCGACTTTAACGGGAATATTTATGGAATATTAAATAAATTATGGTTAAAGAATAAGTGATGCAGGACAACACTAGGGGTCCCACCGAATGGATTCAAGCGTCCTCACGGAGATGAGAGATTGTTGTTGGAGGGTCAGAGTTGATTGCCACAAGAATAATGGAACAAGTAACGGAGATCTTGAACGAAACCCGAGGTCTCTCCCCTCACAGTAATGGACATTCCAATTGAGGCCCGGGCCCCGGGGTCTCTCTCCTCACAAATCCTCTCACGAGAACACACATCAAAGCAAAAAACTTCATTTCATTAATCAAATTCTTCATCCTTACAATAGGAGGCATAAGGCCTTTAAATAAGAAAAAAAAAGAGAAAGATCTCCTAAAAAGATGAGAAATAATTATTCAAAAGATTTGAATCAAACAAATTTTGCCTACTAAAGATTCATGTTAATTTAAAAAGATTTGAATCTAATCAAATCTTATCCCGAAAATCCTATTTAAAGATACCCTAATTAATAATTCCGAAAATAGAATATTTTCGGATTAAAATAATATTTTCGGAATAAAAATAATAATTAATCTGAAACTAATATTTTATTATAAAAATATTAATTTCACCTGTAATCTTATTCATTAATGGCCAAGAGATACTTAAGATTACAAAAGATATAGCTTATGTTACATTGGTTACTAGACAAAGAATGAGATAGAGATCGATAAGGATATTGAATGAATAAGAAAGTAAAGCGGTTCAAGCGAATATGCCTCTATAGTCTTACTCGTACACAATCATTGCATACCATTGACAATTACCATAAGAGAGTATATCCTAATCTTTCGGGATTTACAATATTGAATCTTAATGAAAATATAAATAAAGCCCTTAACTTAATCGCCCCGAACCACGATATCACTGTGGTTCAGGGTCCGACCATCAACACCTGTTATTTCCATCCGTTTGGACGATACCGGATTGTTGACATCTGCAGGCCACCGGGAGAACCCCAGGGGGCTCCCATCATAAGGGCCGATTGATCAAACAGGAGGGGACAGATGTCAATGGCTGGACCCCTAACCACGGTGATTCTGTGGTTTGAGGTGACTATTTTAAGTCATTCGAAATATAAATGATTGTCAATCATTGTTGCATAGTAACACTGTTGATTAGTGAACACAAAATCGTAATTTTAGAGCAGCAGAGAATATTTGGTGGTGATGTAGTAGAATAATAAAGGATTATGAACATAAACAATGAAAAGAAAGTTATGAGTTATGAAAAATTCTCTACTTCTTGGCATACCTTTTCTTTGAAACCCTTTTACAATTTCACTATGGCTAAATGAAAATACTTGTTTACCCCTAATTTTTAGGCATCCTAAAAACTGGACATAATTTTAGGAGAATGCTTCATGAGTTTTTTTGGAGTTTAGAGTATTGTTAAATCTATCCAGGAATCGATGTCGTTTCAGTATTCATAACCCTATAACTATAAAGCATGCATACATATAGATACAGAAACTTCGATACGACAATTCTTGAAAATGTAAGATACGATACATCGAAGATATGTTTCTAAATAAATAAACAAAGGGTTCACTTCGGCACTGAATTTCAAAATTTTGTACCATACCGAACCCATCTCCATTAGCCATCTCATTTTTCTTGCATCCTAGTAGTGGGAGAATTATTCTAGGGGCCATGGGAACCCTAGGTGGATGTCTGAGATCCACCATAAGGCCATCTGACGGTCCCCAGTGTTCAAAAACCTGAAACTCAGACTCGACTCGACTTGAAAGTCCAACGAGTCGAGTAACTCGAAGACTCAACTCGGGCAACTCGGTATATATATATATATATATATATATATATATATATATATATATATATATATATATATATATATATATATATATATGGGAATAGGGTGAATGGTACTCTCGACTAGCCAATACGATAGTCCTCCCTTCACTTCAAGTGCCACGTGATAATTTTTAACTAGGGTTAGGGCTTGGTCAAGGTGGGTTCACCCTTCCTAACAATGATTATGAAAAAAAATTTGAAAAATAAATATACCAAGTGGGATTTTTAGATTAACCATTGCAAGAGGTATTTGCACGATACAGTTTACCATTAAATTTGTCAGCCGTTGATCGGGTTGTTTTAAGTTGTTTTTTTTTTTATAGTAGAGTGGATTGACCATCCATTAAAAAAAATAGTTAAAAAATACCACGTGGCACCTAAATATAGAGGACTAGCGTGTTGGCTAGACAAAAGGACTATATATATATATATATATATATATATATATATATATATATATATATATATATATATATATATATATATATATATATATATATATATATATATATATATATATATATTATAAAATACGGAGTGCGGTGTCGCACCGCAGCAGTCTGATGCACCCGCTGCATGCGTATGATGCATGCAACGGTGCATCAAACTGCTGCGGTGCGACACCGCACGCTGCATCCTAACAGCCCTCTCTCTCTCTCTCTCTATATATATATATATATATATATATATAGAGAGAGAGAGAGGGCTGTTAGGATGCAGCGTGCGGTGTCGCACCGCAGCAGTCTGATGCACCCGCTGCGTGCGTACGATGCACACAACGCTACATCAGACGGCTACAGTGCGACACATCACGCTGCATCCTAACAGCACTCTCTCTCTTTCTCTCCCTCCCTCTCTCTCTCTCGCTCTCTCTTTCTCTCTCTCTCTCTCTCTCTCTCTCTCTATATATATATATATATATATATATATAGAGAGAGAGAGAGAGAGAGAGAAATGCTATAATGCGGCATGCGGTACGTGCGGCACAACACCGCAGCCGTCTGATACACGCGCTGCGTACATCACATGCACGCAGCGGTGCATCAGACAGCTGCGGTGAGGTGCCGCACTTACCGCATGCCGCATTATAGCATCTCTCTCTCTCTCTCTCTCTCTCTCTCTCTCTCTCTATATATATATATATATATATATATATATATATATATATATATATATAGGGGAGGGATACTCTCACTAATGGCCTCTTACAAGTGGGGTTTACTAATGATCCCAACCATCTATCGGATTCATGAATGGTTGGGATTAAACCATCCCTCTCTCTATCTCTCGATCAACTAAACCCCCCCCCCCCCCGGCCCCGACCTTCCCCTCCGGCTCCGGCCATCCCCCCTGACCGATCCCCCTCCTCGACCGCAGCACCCAGCAGCCCCCTCCCCGACCGCAGCACCCCGCAGCCCCGATTTCAGCGCCAGGGGGGGTCGGTCTGCACCGAACGGGAGGGGAGGTCGGGGCTGGTGCGATCGGTGCCGGAGGGGAAGGCCGGTCGGGGCTGCCGGACGGGAAGGGGGGGTCGGGGCTGCCGGACGGGAGGGGGCGGTCGGCGCCGAAGCCGGACGGGAGGGGGGGCCGGGGCTGCTGCTGCACTCAATCAATCGAGAGAGAGAGAGAGAGAAAGAGAGGGGAATACTCTCACTTTAATCCCAGCCATCGGTTTGAATCCGATGGATGGCTGGGATCATTAGTAACACTTGCTTGTAAGAGGCCATTATATATATATATATATATATATATATATATATATATATATATATATATATATATATATATATATATATATATATATATATAGGGGAGCATGACTTTGTATGCCCATGCATTGAAGACTTCAATGTATGCTCCTCTATTAACATACATAGAGGTTTTCAAATTTGTTAATTTTTGTGAAGATGATATCTAAGTTGAGATGATCATCCTCCTAAAAAATTCAGCAAGTTCTGAAATCTCTAAGCATTTCAAATAAGCTAATCAAAATAATAGTTGAAATGGACGGCTAATAAAGCTTTTAACATTTTGATGTACCTAGATGTTTCATAATTTGTTGACTTTTGGTGGATATGCTATCTATAGCAAGATGATCACCTTCACCAAAAATCAGCAAATTTTGAAACCTCTAGGTGTATCAAAATGATAGAAGTATCGTCTGTCCATTTCAACCGTTAATTTGATGTGCTTATTTGAAAAGCTTAAAGGTTTCAGAACATGCTATTTTTTTGTGAGGATGATCATCACAACAAAGATATCTCCACAAAAAATTAGCAAATTTGGAAACCTCTATGTATGTTAATAGAGGAGCATACATTGAAGACTTCAATGCATGGGCATACAGTCACTCTCTCCTATATATATATATATATATATATATATATATATATATATATATAGAGAGAGAGAGAGAGAAAGAGAGAAAGTAGTGATACATTGCGGCCGGTAACGTGCAGCCTTAACGTGCAGCACCCCCTTCCGGGGTATTTTTGAATTTTTTTTTTTTGGGGATTGATCACCCACCCTTGGATGTGCTCCCACAAAAAATTTCAGCTCGATCCAAGACCTGTAGGCCGTCCAAATGTGTTGATCAAAATGACGACAAAAATGAACGACCGATAAAAGTCGATCATATTTGGACGGCCAACAGGTCTTGGATCGAGCTGAAATTTTTTATGTGTGCTATCCAAGGATGGGTAATCAATCCCCAAAAAAAAAAATTCAAAAATACCCCAGAAGGGGGTGGCTGCACGTTACCGGCCGCAATGTATCACTACTCTCTCTCTCTCTCTCTCTCTCTCTCTCTATATATATATATATATATATATATATATATATATATATATATATATATATATATATATATATATATATATATATATATATATATATATATATAGGGGAATGCTTAGGTGCGGTCTGCAGTCGTCCGATGCACCACTCCGTGCATCGGATGCATGCACCCGGTGCATCGGACGGCTGCGGACCACGGACCGCACCTAAGCATTCCCATATATATATATATATATATATATATATATATATATATATATATATATATATATATATATATATATATATATATATATATATATATATATATATATATATATATGGGCATGCTATAATGCGGCACCGTACCGCAGCCGTCTGATGCACACGCTGCGTGCATCACACGTGCATTTCTCTCTCTATATATATACTAGTAATGCCCGTGCCTGTCGGCACGCAAAAGATTTTAAGGATGGGGACAATATTTCGAGAAAGATGACAATATTTTAAAGGTGGCAACAAAACATTTCAAGAGTGGCGATAATATTTTGAGGGCGATGACAATATTTCAAGGATGATAACATTTTATGAGCGGTGACAATATTTTTAGGAAGGTGACAATATTTCGTGGCCGCCTTCGGCAGGTTTGGAAATGCAACGGCCGCCTTCTGCGGCAACACACCCCTCAGGACGATGCCCGGACTTCTCATATCCTCCATCAACTGTCACCACCGGCCACCGCTGCTAAAAAACATATCCCGCTTAAGAAGCAGCACACACTCAGAACAATACCCGAACCTTTCATCGCCTCCATCGACTGCCACCACCACCATCGTTGGCCGTTTTCATCACTACACTCATTCATGTCGGCACTGAGTGACCACCTTCGATGGGGGCGCTCACATTGGGCGTGAACGGGTATTATCGTTGAAGATTACTACAATACTACTACAGTGTTTTAGATGTTTGATTGGATGAGAGTTTGGTAATTAGTATGAGAGATTTTTTGAGAGCGAGGATCAGATAGGTTGAAGTCAAAACTGAATGGCATCCGTTCTTTTGTATGACATTTGAGGCTGAGTGCGATTCACCGATCGGACTGGGTGTAATAGACCGTTGTAATTGAAGCCAAAACTAAATCACAACCGTTCTTTGATGCTATTTAATAGGGCTTTAATGTATATGTATCTTTTCAGGCTGGGTCTTAACTCAAACCAAATTATTTGTCAAGGTTGGTGCTTAAAAGCATCTTCTATAAAGGACTTATCGTCAACTCCCCTTTTTTTTACTTAAGGAACCAAACTCTCTTTCTCTCTCTCTCTCTCTCTCTCTCTCTCTCTCTCTCTCTCTCTCTCTCTCTCTCATGCTAACTTGGCATGGAAATCGATCATTGTGGCTCGTTTCCGAGTCCCACTCAGCCTCAAATGGCATGCAAAAGAACGATTGTGATTCAGTTTTGGCTAAGGAAAAAGTATTTTGCTATGGGATGTATGGTACACTTGCAAACCCGTTTTGCCCATTTAGTGTCTATGTGGCACACGATGAATGGACCGTAAGCAAGTGCAACATATCTAGTGGATAAGGGTTTAGCCGAGAGACAAAATTGAAGGAGGGGTAGAGAGAGAGAGAGAGTGTGTGTGTGTGTGAGAGAGAGAGAGAGAGAGAGAGATAGAGAGATAGAGAGAGAGAGAGAGATCTTTTGGACGATGTGGAAGCCAAGAACTGCGTCGTAAGCAAGTTTAGCAAACCAAACAGATAGAAAAGAGAAAAGTTATTCAGCCCGAAGGTTTTACCGATTCCGCTTAATACGACTGACGTGGCAGCGTACAACTGGTGGTGTTAAAGATTTAAATGTCGCTAGTGAAATTCAGCCACCAATTGTACACTGCCATGTTAGTCGTACTGAGCGGAATCGGGAAAACCTTCGGGCTGAATAGCATTTCTCGATAGAAAAATACTCTCAAATTGGGTACAACAGCTAATGCGATTTGACAAACTGAGAAACAACATGTGGGACAATCCACAATGGTGCGAACGCTGATGCACTAAGCCTTGGATCTCACGTACTCCACACCATGAGAATAATTGTCCTAGAGATTGTCCCTCAGTTTATTCAAATAGTTTTACTCGGTACAACATTAAACGGCGAGTTCCTACCTAAAAAAAAACATTAAATGATAAATTTTTTGCTACCCAATTTATTTGTTGCACGTTCTTGCGGTCCAATTGTGGTTTGCCACATCATCCAAAAGGAAGGGCATAATGGGAACTATACTTGTTGTCAAACTGCACATGCCCATTATGTATTTTCTTTTGGACAACGTGGTGGATCACCATTGGGCGTTATGCAAGTGCAGCAAATCATTCGGGTAGCAAAAGGGAAATGCTAGATAGGAACGTGGCGGATCACGATTGGACGATATGCAAGTGCAGCAAATCATTCGGGTAGCAAAAGGGAAATGCTAGATATCCAACTCACAAAAACGTTCCAAGCAACGAGGATCTGCCAGCACTCCACATCAAGTGGAGTTGGCAACAAATGTTGGCAAATGAGTTGGCTTTCTAAATGGGGGGTGGGGGACCACATATGAAGAGAGGGGGAGATCCATGTGGCCATTTTGTATTGGGCCGCTGGAAATAAGTCTCATAGAAAAAACGTGTGAACAATCATGGCAATACCATGCGTGTCCCTATGTTTTTACATTAAAGCCCCATTTTGCATCCTAAATTATTTTCTTTTACAATTTGATCCTTTCCTGGTCTATTTCCTCCTCCTCTCAATCTCATCCCTCCATCTCAACTCTATTTGATCTCAGTCATTCTCCTCCCCAAGTGAATCACACTCATCATAACCCCCCTTTTCCATCCTACTCCCAAACTCATCACGATCGTCCTTTATACCCCCCACAAAACTGTAGCTTATTATATATATATATATATATATATATATATATATATATATATATATATATATATATATATATATATATATATATATATATATATATATATGGGGCATGCTATAATGCGGCATGCGGCACCACATAGATGTAACAATAGTAAATTTTGTTATTATATGGGGCATGCTATAATGCGGCATGCGGTATAAGCGCGCGTGCGTGTATGTGTGTGTGTTTTCAAATCTCAAAATAGTAAATAGCTCGAGTAGTTCTCGATTCGAACCAAGTCATCCCGAGTAGTGACTGGTCCGAGTTTCCAGCTGAGTCGACTCGATTTTCGGCTGAGTCGACTCAACTCGGGCGAGTCGAGTCAGACCGATTTCTAGTACAGTGATGGTCCCTATGAATTTAGATATGATACCAAAGTGGGTACCATAGAATTTTCCATAAACAAATTTATAATTTATCTAAATATCAATAGAGTAATGCTATTCGAACATCCGGTTTTTCATCTGGATCAGGACATCTTGACAAGGCAACACCTGATCACAGTCGTTTCTTCCAGGCTGAGCGTGATTCACCTATCAGGAGTGGGTACAACGAATTGCTTTGATCAGGTGCCACATCATGATGGTCCGATCTGGGTAGACAACAGGATAACTTAGAAGCATTTTCTATATAAATAACAAACGATCAAGTTCAAAACATATGTAGAACCAATTACGATGCAAGAATAAAAAACAATAAACGCATCCATAATCGACAAAAAGAAATCAAGGTTGCCAATTAACAATCCATCATACTTACCAATCCTAAATAACCCAAATAACATTAATATTACAAATTACCATTGACCTTGTCCATCATAAATTATTATTATAAACTACCATTCTCCAAAGACAACATAAAAGCTACTCTTTAATTTGCATTGTTGTATCCCCAAGTATACATCTATAAAATTTTATTTTCTTAAATTTGGGAGACAAAAAATGTGTTGGATACGTACGTATCCCCATATATCTAATGAGTATCGGTATCCGATATTAGATAAGATATGGAGACGTAGGGGGTCTAGAGTATCTGTGCTTCCTAGTCATAACCTATTCTCTCTTAATTATTTTTTTCATAGATATGTTCCTTAATTTACCTTGATTATTACCAAATTTTTAACTATTGCCCGCCTGAGTTAATGTTGATTCATGATTTTGTTATTATACATAGATGTAACAATAGTAAATTTTCAAGAAGGAGAATCATCGTCGTAATATTGTATGGTTCAAAATACTAGCCATAATCAGGGCTAAAAAACATAAGATGAGTGAGCAAAAGTTATGGATATTAAGATGGATGTATGACAAAACTACGAGGGATGCTGATGCGTGACGAGTAAGGGGTCCCGCCAAAATAGAAGGATCTCGCTCTAAGAGAAAGATGGAGGTTTAGTAATGCACATAGTAGATCATAGTAGGGATGTGTAGGGTAGATTTTGGTGGTTTGACGAAGATCGGGGGGGGGGGTCAAAAGTGGACGAAATATGTGGCAACATAGGTCTACGGGTTAGGCAAGTATTGTTGAGATTTGAAGGTGATTAGGTAATTGGATGTGGAGATATATATGGCTTTCCAGATCTGGACTGCATAGTCTAGTTTTGGAATTGGATGCAATTAGGTTTCAATTCGGTTTTGGAAATTAGGGCTTTTCACGTGGAAGGCTCTAGCGATGTTGAAACTTCTTTAGGATCAAGTTTCAAGGGTTTCGGAGGGTTTTAAGGCTTTTTTATGATCATGTTTTTCTGGGATCTAAAAAAGGTGATAGGGGAAGGTTTTGATGGATGGGGATAAAGCAGGGAGAAGTGTGATAATGTAGATGGCAACCATGGCATCTCACCCTACGATCTCTCGACAAGTATACCTAGGCCTCTAGCCGTTGGGGAAGACAAGCCATCACAGCCCCCTTAAAAGCAAAGAGCTTCATAGTAATTTTATTCACCAATAACGTTGTTCATAATAAAGGCTTTGGGATCCTTTTATAGATTCCAATCATTACTACTACTAGAACTTGGACTCCTAATACACTTAGAACTTGTACTCCTAATACACTTAGGACTTGGACTCCTTATACACTTGAACTTAGATTCATAATACACAGAGGACTTGGACTCGTAATACATTTAGGATTTGAACCACTAATGCACATAGAAAACTCTTATAACATGGGTTTTGACATGTGCAAAAATTAAACAAAAATTAACTTTGAAATTATAAAACCCTAAATAAAAGACTAATGGGCCCAAAACAAGTAGGCCATCAAATCTGGGTTGAATCCAACCTCGGAATATGTGTATGGCATGATTAGCTCCCCATCATTCGCTTCGCAAACAAATTGTCTAGAGTTCTATGACGTCGAATCAGGAGGCACAGTCGTTTGGTTCATCATGATCACCGTAAGGGTGTCTCGAAGTCAACACATGGTGGTGTAGCTTTAGAAGTGGGTGAAACGTCACACAATGGTCGTTTCCCGATCCCGAGTCCCACACAAAGTGTATGCTGGAGGCACACTGGGACGAAGAGTTGGGGAGGCGTAGGCTAAAGAAGACAGTCATCATGGCATGTTGTTGTGATAGCTCCCAAACTTGTAGCACATACTCAATTGTCATTTATCATACTCTAGACACATTCAAAACTATCAAGATAGTTTGAGGCAACTAAGTCAGATGAGCCACAGGAAAAGGGGTTCAACTAACAGATTGAGTTCAATTAACTCTTATTCTTTGCATAAGAGTTACGAGTAGAAGAATACAATGCTATGACTTGACTAAGTTCAAGACATTAGAATATGGTATAATGCGATACAGAATATGAGGACCATAGTCCTTACCATACAATGGATGGTGTTCAAGATACTTGGGAGAATAAAGGTGGTTATGGAACAAAGGCAATGAGCTATAGTCATTAGATCGATCATTATGGTAGAAGATGGTGACTACCCGATGCTCTGAATCTCTGATACAAAAGACGAGCATGGGGTCATGCTAAAATAGATGGATCTCACTCTAGGTGAAAGATGGAGATTTAGTAATGTGCAGATTTTGAACACATAGGTGTATGTTTTGGTTATTTAACAAAGATCCAAGGGTCGGATGTGGACGAAATTTGGTAGCGACTTTGGTCTATGGGTTAGGAAACTATGGTTGAAGGTTGAAGGCGACTAGACAAGTGGACGTGGAGAAATATATGGTTTTCCAGATCTTGTCAGCACAATCCATATCTAGAATTGCGTATCAATTCGGTTTGGAAAATTAAGGCTTTTCACATGGAAGACTCTAGGATGTTGGAGCTTCTTTAGGATCACATTTCATAGGATTTGGAGGGTTTTAAGGGTTAATTACGATCAAGATTTATGGGATCCAAAAATAGGTGATGGGTGAAGGTTTTAATCGATGGAGATAGAAAAGGGTGATAAAGGGGGATGATTACCAGGAAATCTCACCCTACGACCTATCATCATCGACCTCTCGCAGGGTATCCCTAGGACTCTCACCATTGGGGAAGATAAGCCAAGACAACCCTCTATAAAGCAAGGAGTTTCATAATTTTATTCATCACTAACATTGTTCATAATAGAGCTTTGGGCCCAAATAATACAACTACTACTAGGATTTAGACTCCAAATACACTTAGGAGACTCCTTATACACTTAGGACTTGAACTCGTCATAGGAGTTAAGGATGCGCCTGGGTGTTATGGACCCTGGATGCCTAGGGGACCGCCTAGGCGGGCGATTGTCCCTAGGCGGCCGTTTAGTACCGTCTAGAACTGCTTGGCGCCTGGGCAGTTTTTCACTAGATCCAATTTGGGATTTTTTCAAAATTGAGTTGAATTTTACCTAATACAATAAAAAAAATTGGGGTTTTTTCAAAAATGAGTTGAATTAACTCAAATTGAGCTGCATGAACTCAAATTGAGTTGAATTAACTCAAAATTGAGCTGCATTAACTCCAATTCTTATGATGGGTTCATAAGAATTTGGGGTTTTTTCAAAATTGAGTTGAATTAACTCAAATTCTTATGATGCGTCCATAAGAATTTGGGATTTTTTTTAAATTGAGTTGAATTAACCCAAAATTGCGTAGAATTAACTCAAATTGAGTTGAATCAACTCAAATTCTTATGATGGGTTCATAAGAATTTAAGGGTTTTTCAAAACTGAGTTAAATTAACTCAAATTTAGCTAAATTAACTAAAACTTGAGTTGAATTAAATCTAAACTTAAACCCTAATATATTTTTTTAACATGATTTTTTAGGATTTTTTCATTTTTAAATCTCTCTCTCTCTCTCTCTCTCTCTATATATATATATATATATATATATATATATATATATATATATATATATATATATATATATATATATATATATATATATATATATATATATATATGGGGTGGGATCCGTTGACAACCCAAAATGGGAGGTAAACTTACCTCCCACTTACAACTCGCCATAATCGTTGGATAGAAGTTTCCGAATTTGCTGATTTTTTGTGAGGATGATCAACATGACAAGTTGATCATCCTCACAAAAAATCAGCAAATTCTGAAACTTATAAGGGCGTCAAATGTGTTATTCAAATTAACGGTTCAAATAGACGGTTCAGAAAAGCTTGATTCAATCAGTGCCTTTAGAAGTTTCAGATTTTGTTGATTTTTTGTGAGGATGATCAACTTGCCATAGTGATCATCCTCACAAACAATCAACAAAATCAGAAACTTCTAAGGGCGCCGATTGAATCAAACTTTTCTGAACTGTCTATTTGAACAATTAATTTGAATAACACATTATAAGTTTCCGAATTTGCTGATTTTTTGTGAGGATGATCAACTTGCCATGTTGATCATCCTCACAAAAAATCAGCAAATTCGGAAACCTTTATCCACCGATTGAATCAAGTTTAAAATGGGAGGTAAATTTACCTCCCATTTTGGGTTGTCAACGGATCCCAGTCCTATATATATATATATATATATATATATATATATATATATATATATATATATGAGGGCAAGGAGCCTGCAGCTGAGGTGTAGCATCGTTGCTGCACCTCTCACTTATTTACCTTCCTAAAAGTTTTAGAATTTGATGATTTTTGGTGGGTGTGTTGTCTAGGGTAAGGTGATCATCCTCACCAAAAATCAACAAATTCTAGAACTTCTAGGGTCATCAAATGAGCTAAGCAAAATTAACGGTTATAGTGAACGGCCAATAAAGTTTTAAAAATTTGATGACCCTAGAAGTTTTATAATTTACTGATTTTTTGTGAGGATGATCACCTTACCCTAAAGAACACATTCACAAAAAATAACCAAATTTTAAAACTTCTAGGATGGTAAACAACTCCTAAGGTTCAGCAATTAAGCTGCACCTCAGGTCTAGGCTCCCTTTTCCCTATATATATATATATATATATATATATATATATATATATATATATATATATATATATATATATATATATATATATATATATATATAGAGAGAGAGAGAGAGAGAGAGATGCTAAAATGCAGCGTGCGGTGCGTGCAGCGTCGCACCGCAGCCGTCTGATGCACCGCTGCGTGCATCAGACGGCTGCGGTGCGACGCCGCACCTTAGCATGCCTATATATATATATATATATATATATATATATATATATATATATATATATATATATATATATATATATATATATATAGAGAGAGAGAGAGAGAGAGAGAGATTTGATCACCCGGCTACAGTAACAACGAATTTCTGTTCGGCCATTCGATTCCCATCAATCGGACGGATGGGATTCACCCGGACCAAAAAGTTCGCTGTTGTTGTGGCCGCCATAGTAACAGCACGGGTTTTTGGTCCGAATGAATCCCATTTGTCCGATTCATTCCGATCGGACGGCCCAAAACGTGTTACGCATTTCTCCTGTCTGAGACGTTCCGCAGGTGATCATATATATATATATATATATATATATATATATATATATATATATATATATATATATATATATATATATATATATGGCTGAGATCCGTTGACAACCCATCGTTTGAAAGGGTTAGAGGTTTTAGAATTTGCTGATTTTTTGTGAGGATGCTATCTATAGTAATGAGATCATCCTTACAAAAAATCAGAAAAATCAAAATCCTCTAGCCCCATCAAATGTTCTCCTCAAACATAAACCGTCCATTTTAACATTAAATTTGAACAGTACATTTGATGGGGCTAGAGGTTTTAGAATTAGTTGATTTTTTGTGGGTGTGCTATCTATAGTAAGGAGATCATCCTCAAAAAAATCAGCAAATTCTAAAACCTCTAACCCTTTCAAACGATGGGTTGTCAACAGGTTGTCAACGGATCCCAGCCTATATATATATATATATATATATATATATATATATATATATATATATATATATATATATATATATATATATATATATATATATATATATATATATATATATATATATATATATATCACTTAGGCGCCGGTGCCGCTTCACAGCTTTGCTTATAGACAAGCCAAAACGTTTAGGCACCACCTAGCCACCTTGACTACACTGAAACTCGTAATACACTTAGAATTTGGATCTTAGTACACATTGGAAACCCTTATAACATGGGGTTTGAAATGTTCAGAAATCAAACTAAAATTAACTCCGAAAATAAAAGATAAAACATCAAATAAAAGACTAATGACCCGAAACAAGTGGGCGAAAAATCTAGGTTGAGTATGGCCAATATGGCCTTAGAATCCGTGCATGGTGTGAATCGCGTGATATGCTCCCCATCAAATGGAGTGAGGAACGAGTAATTAGAGGATGTGTATGAGTTGCACTAATTGGAGATAAAATGATGGAGTACATAATAAGATGGTATGAGCATGTACAACATAGAGCAACGAACAACTTACTATGTAAAGGGTCACATATTATCGTGCAAAGGCCAATAATAAGCGCAAGTACCGAAATGACATTCATAGAATTAGTTGGAAAAGATGTAAGAGGATTTGAGTGACAACATACATAGCCCTTAACAGAAATTACTCTATGCACAGAAAAAGATTTGGGTCGTCTTTATTGCAAACACACGAAGATTACAGAGACCGGGACCCGGGGACTCGGGGGTGGTGAGCCGGGTGCGGCGAATATTTGATCAGGAGATGTGTGAGAGATCCTCTGGAGGGTCCCTTTGATCTGCGTCTCCACGTGGTATTCGTGCGAGAGCTCTGAAGGGGTTGCCCAGGACAGAGGTCTTTACAGGGTGAGGGTTTCTTGAGAGGCTAAGGATTTTGTTGCCGTTGCTTTTATCCCTTCCGTGCTTCGCGCTTTCCCGGCTAGGGGGGGTTTTGGCTTTGTTCCTCGGTCTTCGCGTCTCCCTCGATCCTTGCTAGACCTCGGCGTCTTTGATTGTCGGTTCGCGGCATCGATCGTATTTCTAGCGTCGGCTTTGGCTTTGGCTTTGGCTTTCGGCTTTGGCTTGGCTTTTAGCGTGGCTCTGGCTCCTGCGTTGCTTCGGCACTTGCGCTTGAACGTAGACGGGTAGAGACTTGCGATGCTTTAGTTCTTCCGGACTTTGCGTCGTATCAGCTAGAACGTGTGGTGCTTTGCTCGTGACCGTCGTAGTCGCCTGGCTTTGGCACTTGCGTTGCTTCGGCGCGGGCTTTACCGGTGCTTTTGCTTCGGCTTCTTTCGTTGGCTTTTGCTTCGGCGTTGGTTTGATCTTCTTCTCGAACGGCGATGGCGATGTCTTCAAGACTTCATTCTTCTTTTAACTTCTTGGGGATGGATTTCGGCAACGACGGTTGTGGCGTCGGCTTTGGGCTTTTCTTCTTCTCCGGGCTTTTTTGGCGTGATCGGAGTTGAAGGCTTCTTTTGAAGACGGCGGATGTAGCACCGATCTCCGTGCAACGGTTGTAGCGTTGGCTTTTGTTGATGAAGACAACGGGGGTAGCACAGATCTTTGTGCGACGGTTGTAGCGTCGGCTTTTGTTGATGAAGAAGGCGGGGGTAGCACCGGCTTCAGGCCTTCTTCTCCAGGATTTCTTCTTCGTGCGAGGAGTCGACGCCTTTGTTGAAGACGACGGGGTGTTGTCAGCTTCGATCTTCTTCTCCGGCCTTTGCTTATGGCGTCTTCGGAGTTGATTAAGATCATTGGAGACGTCGGGGTGATGACGACTCCGGGACTTCTTCTCCAAGCTTTCTTCTTTGTGCGAGGAGTTGAAGCATTGATCGTCGAGTGCAAGGCTTTCGCTTTGATGAGGACTTGATGGGCTAAGTGTTCCCGTAGGACGCGCTTGCCGTGCCTCGTGAAGCCTTCGGTTTTCAAGCGTTGGAGCTCCTTTTTGCAGAGCCTTTCCGTCTTCAGCTTTCGACCTTTGATGCCTTCCCCCACCCCTTCTATTTATAGGCAAAGGGGGGAGGTTGGGATAGATATGGCTGCAATCTTTTAGTTGTATCCAATATCTCCCCCCATAACCATCAAGATATTGGTCCCTTATTTGTGGGAACAACCTTGATCCCTTCCTTTTTTGTGGGGATGGTTATAGGCAAGATATGACTTGATCTTTGAAGATAAGTTGTCATCTTTGCACCTTCCGATTGCGTGGCGACACGACGTCATCTTGTCCGTCGGATCGAGGGATCGTCGCGGATCTACGGTTACGTAGACGTCCACGTCACCTCCCCCCGCATCGAGGCGGTTATGATTTTTTTCTTTTCTTTTCTTTTTTCTTTTCTTTTTCTTTTCTTCCCCTCATGACCGGCCACACCTCCCCATGGGGAGGGGGCACGGTTTTCCAAGAAGGGGGGCCGGTGGGCCCCTTTTTGAGTTCGGGTTGTGGGTCCGATGGGGCCCGTTTGCATTGAGTCAGGTCCGTTTTAGATTCGGGCCGTTGTGTGCGAGCCGTGTTCGCGTGCGGGCCGTTGTGTGCGGGCCGAGTTCGCATATGGGCCGTTGTACGCGGGCCGAGTTTGCATGCGGGTCGTTGTGTGCGGGCCGAGTTCGCATGCGGGTCGAGTTTGCATGTGGGCCGTTGTGTGCAGGCCAATTTCGCATGTGGGCCGTTGTGTGTGGGCCGAGTTCGCATGCGGGCCGTTGTGTGCGGGCCGAGTTCACATGCGGGCCGTTGTGTGCGGGCCAATTTCGCATGTGGGCCGTTGTGTGTGAGCTGATTTTGCATGCGGACCGATTTTACATGCGCGGGTCAGGTTCGATCCGTGGGCTAATTTCTAGGGGTGTTCATCGGTTCGGGTTGACCCGCCAAACCGAACCAAACCGGTCTATTTGGTTCGGTTTGGATCGGGTATTTTTGACCGTTCGGTTTGGTTCGGTTCCAAAAAAAAAACTCCGCTATGGTCGGTTCGGTTCTGGATTGTGAGTTTTCTAACCCGAACCAACCCAACCCGAACCATGGATACTATAACCTTAGTAGTTACTACTATACATTGTATAATCTCACTAATATTGTACATTTTATAGTGGTGACCCCAATTACCACCATTCGGTGAATTCAAAACTTTCAAGTATTCAACGGTGTGATGAAACTAAAAAGCGAAGGGTGTTACCCACATAATAACTAGCACCCCCAAATCCCAACTTATGAAATATCTCAAAGTGAAAAATTAAGGGTATTACTAGTAATTCTATAGGGTCAAATAGTAGCACCCAAAGTTAAAGACTTAAAAATAAAATCTGAACGAACTCTGCGGCTCAACCATTCACGCCTCACGGTGTGATGACGAGCGATTTGAAAGACCCACAGAACCGAACCGAACCAAACCGAACTTTTTCGGTTTGGTTTGGTTCGGTTTTTACCAAGAAATGATTTGGTTCGGTTCCATTGTCAAGAGAACCGATCAACTTCGGTTCGGTTCTAAATTTATCAAAAAACCGAACCAACCCGAACCATGAACACCCCTACTAATTTCGGTGCCCACAATTATCAAAGAAGAAAGATTCATAAAGCTAACCCCACATAGACGGGACATGGCTTTATGGTTATGGTTATGGTTATGGTTATAGAGAACCGTTTTTGATGTGTCGACCGTGAGCTATGCAAGCTAGAGACAACCTCAATCGGAAGAGAGCCTCGGTCCCAAATCAAAGTAAAATAAAAAGTCCACAAAGTTAGACTTGCTTAATATTTTTGTTCTAGAGGACTTGAATTTTAATGGAAACAACTGGCCAAAGAAGAGTACCAACTTAAACAAAATAAACATGATACAAAGTCTATATCATCCCCTTAGGAGAACCAATGTTTCAGCGTACGCAATAACTGTGAAAGAAATAATAATTGAGATTAAGACATACCTTGTAGCCTATCAAGCCAACTCTTCTGAACTTCGACAAGCGGAATTTACTTAGAGGCACACGCTTCCCGTGACCACTTTCAGAGACAAAGAGCAGCCATGGGGGTCCAAGATCTGTAACCCTGCCAAGAAAATATACCGATATGCATGTCAATAAACATACATGCCATATATTGTGCGTGCTTAATTAGATATACGGCATGCAAGAGAGACTCGTTACAAGCATGGTACATATGGTGTTGCTATTAAAATCCAGAGAACATGAGCAGTTTTGCCATCGTAATGGAAACAGAAAGAACAATTCCTATGAGTTTGCACACTTGATGAATGTTTATGAAAGATTAAAACTTACTAAGTATTCATTGAGAAACAAGACAATCTACACAAGTAACAAAAGATACATAGGTGCTTGTATTTATCTACGAGAGAGTAGATGTGTTCCTGAGTGTGAATGCGTAGAATGATAAACACCAAAATAGGAAATTCAAGTAAAAAATTCACCTGCTTCCAATGTTCTCTGACATTCTTAGCAAGTCCTTCTGCATTGCCGCAGGATATATGTCCATGGATGCCATCTTGTTCCCTTCCCTCAGTCTCATAGAAATTATACCCCTTGTTTTTCTCCCAAGTGTACGAAGCTGTATTAAGATGGACATAAAACTTTTTAACTATCCTTTGACATACTTTGAAAATATATCAACAAATTTCTAGGGTTGAATGCAGACTACACTTCCATTGAGTTTCACCACCCTATTCCAAAATAATAAAGAGAACGGCGTTGTCGGACCTCAGACCACTGGATTGAATCAAAATTAACCAACACATGCATTGGGGACAAATCTCCTAACTTCAAGTTCTATTGTCTTTTTTAAGGGGTCAGATATTTCAACATGCTTTCCACTGCAGGCCTGCTAACATTTGGTATACAACGATGTGACAGAATCTGTTCCACTTCCAGATACATATGGGTTGCTTTGGAAAGTAACCTACTTCAAATTCATAAATAAAATTCATCAAGAGGTGCGCCATGCTAATCCTTAAATAGAAAGGTCAACATAGCTTCGGATGAAGCCTTTCCAAACTTTTTTCATATCAAAGTTGATCTCAATTGGTGACATGACAAGCCAACTTGCCTCATCAATGTCTAACAGTGTTGTCAAGGCGTCGCCTAGGCGACCGCCTAGGCCTTTTCGGGACCCGGTCACCTAGACCACAGCCTAGGCGGGCGGCCTATATAAAAAAAGGGTTTTTTTGATTTTTTTTCTCTCTTTTTTTTGTTTCCGTTTCCAATGTATGTATGACCCATATACTTAAATACTATTTTATATGTCTATTTCATCTTCTTAGCAATTTATCTATATCTATTTTATGTTATTTTTACTAAGGTTAAGGTTAATGTTGTTTGTTTATAGAATTTTTTTTCTTCTTTAAATTATCTTTCTATATACATGTGATTTATCCTCTCTAATGCTTCTATTTCTCCAATTTTAGGGTTGTGCTAAATTTTTGGGGTTTGTTTCATAATAAATGTTAGGGACCTAGGGTTTTAATGTTCTAACTTCTAGATTATAACGTTTTAATAGCAACATAATTTGATTCATTGATTGTTACATGTTGATGTTGCATGACATACATTTCAGTGATTTAGCATAACAATGATGACATGCATATTCTTTTTGGATAAGAATGTTTAATTTCGGTTGTTTGATTAATTTCATATGAAGTTTTTGATGGTATTATACTTATTATTTGTTCAAATCTAAATATTATCTCATATATATATTTTAATATTAAAAAAAATTGTCGCTTAGGCCTCGCCTAGGCCACGCCTCACCTAGGTAGGCCTGACCGCCCTGACAACACTGATGTCTAACTCTAGCAAGTAGCAACAACCAAATGCTTTCCCCTTTTCTAAAGAAACGTATTATACGTATAGAAGTTTGTTTGCATGCACGCACACAAGTTGATTTGGCTATTTTATCACATGATGCATAATAACATACGAAGTAACAAAATAGTAACTGCATACAAGAAAAAAGATTTGGGTTGTTTTTATTGCACACACGGAGATTACAAGCCGTTCCCGGTGCTCGGGGGTAGTGAGCCGGGTATGGCGAAGGTTTTGATCAGGAGATTGTGGGAGAGATCCTCTAGAGGGTCCTTTGATCCGGGTCTCCACGTTACTTCGTGCGAGAGCTCTAGAAGAATTGCTCAGGACAGAGGTCCTTACAAGGCTTTAGGTTTCTTCAGAGGTCGAGCAGTTTTACCCTTTGCTTGTGTCCCTTCCATGCTTAACATTTTCTTAGCAAGGGGGCTTTCAGTATCGTTTCCTCGATCTTCGTGTCTCCCTTGGCTCTTACTAGACCTCGGCGTCCTTGATTGTCGGTTCGCGACGACGATCTTACTTTTGGCGTCGGCTTTTACTTCGGCGTGGCTCTGGCTTTTGCTTTGCTTTGGCACTTGAGCATAAACGGAGAAGCTTACGGTGCTTTAGTTTTTCCGGACTTCACGTCGTATCGGCTAGAACATACTTTGCTTTTACTCATGATCGTAGTACCTCGTCAACTTTGACTCGTCCGTTACTTTGGCGCGGGCGTTACCTTTGCTTTGCTTTGGTTTTTAAGTCAACTTTTGCTTTTTTGCTTTGGCTTGATCTTATCCTCGAACGACGATGGCGATATCTCTATTTTGCTTTGGCTTGATCTTCTTCTCGAACGACGATGATGATATCTCTGAGTCTTCTTTATTCTTCTAGTTTCCTTTTATGGACGGAGCTTTAGCGATGACGGTTGTAGCGTCGGCTTTGCTTCTCTCCTTCTCCGGGCTTCTTTGGCGTGATCAGAGTCGAAGACTTCTCTTGACGACGGCGGGTGTAGCACCGATCTCTGTGCGACAGGTGTAGCGTCGGCTTTGTTGTTGAAGGTGACGGGTATAGCGCCAACTCTGTGCGACAGTTGCAGCATCAACTTTGTTATAGACGACGGGGTGGTGCCGACTTCGATATTCTCCTCCAGCCTTCTTTGGCGTTTGTCGAAATTGAAGATAGTTGTAGACGACAAGGTGATGCCGACTCCGGACCTTCTTCTCCGGGCTTTCTTCTTCGTGCACAGAGTTGAAGCTTTGATCTCTTGTGCAAGATTTTCACGTTGATGAGGACTTTCGTGGACTAAGTCGTTCCCTTGGGATGCGCTTGCCCGTGCCTCGTGAAGCCTTCGGTCATCGAGAGCGAGCCTCCTTCTTTGCAAAGCCTTCATGTCTCTAAATTTTGACCTTTGAACTTTGAAGCCATCCCCCTAACCCTCTATTAATAGGCAAAGGGGGGAGGATGAGAGAGATATGACTGCGAAGTTTGAAACCCTTGAATATCTCTCCCCATAACCGTTGGGGTTTAACTTCCTTTTTGGGGGAAAAACAACATTTATCCTTTCCTTTTTTATAGTGACGGTTATGGGCTAGATTGAGCTTAATCTTTTAAGATGAGTCATTTGCACATTTAATCGATAGCGACACGACTTCTCATCTTGCCCGTCGGATCGAGGGATCGACGCGGTTCCACGGTTGGGTAAACGTCTGGGTTACCTCCCCCCGCGCATGGTTGTTGTAGTAAACGAATTTCCACTGAAATTTTTCATTAATAAATACAAAATTTCTACCAACATGTAACCTAAATCCAACAAATTTCCTTCTTTTTTTTTTTAAGTAACCGAAACTAATATGGAAATCAACATTTTAAACCTTGGTTCTAGCATTTGAATTCCATTGGAACTACCAAAAGTAGGGACATCATACAACTCCAATTTTTGAGATCTTTTGTGCAAGCCATGGTCATAATATTACCCATGTTAGTTTAATATCCTTAAATGTGTGTGTTCTTTGAATTATTTGATTAAATAACTTCTTAATCTTATAATTTTTTTGTATTTGCCAATATTATTGCATAGTTTCGGATTTTTTACATTGCTAATTAACTGAGAACCATACTGTGACTGCGCTGCTACTCACAGAACAACCTTCCTTTCAAGTGAGAAACATGATTCCAAAATAAGTAAGCTAATTATACCCACATTATTAATGAAAATAAAAATATCTCACCGTGTTACAAGAATTAACAATAACCATTCCATTCTGGGAAGCTATTGCAACAAGGTCATCATCTCCACAGCAGCGGACCCATTTTAGCTCATCCGTAGGAACCTGTAATGTTATTAGGAAAAAACAAGATGAATAAGTGATCGGCAGCGTAACATGATGTAGAGGTGAAAAATGTAAATGTGTGAAAGGATAAACCAGCTGTATTGCGATGATTCCTGTTGCTCTGATTGCTGAGAAAGCGTTCAAAGATACTTTCTTGATATACCCATTCACTGTTAGCATCAACAGGTATTGATCTTCAACAAATTCACTCACAGGAATTATGGAGGTTATTCTCTCTCCCTCAGATAAGGACAGTAGCTAGCTCCCAGACACCAAAATAGAACAAAGAAAGTAATCAAATAATTAAACCAACAAGTATTACTATAAACTACAGCTCCAATTCGTGAATACCTGTATCAATGGAGTGCCAGCAGCAGTCCTACTGCATTCTGGTATCCGATACGCACGAGCTGAGTAAACTATTCCCTTATCACTGCAGTAGTATCCCATCAGTCAAAAATCTTACTCTGAACAAGCATTGTTCAAATAACGGAAATATAAGTTAAACTTAAAAATATGGTGTCCACTGATATCAATGTTCCAAAGGGAAGGGACCATAACTTACAGGTTCTTAAATGTGAATAATCACCATTTGTTCATGAAATTTACTGGCAGACTCATCAAGGATTCAAGGAATCAAGGGTATTACAGCAAGTTGACATTCACCACCACAAGATAATGGAAATGTTGCAAAAACAAAGACTTACACTGGGGATAGTAATTAGTTTGTAACCAATCAGGAGCATCCCCATAAAATTCATTGGAAAGCATAATAAGAAATGCTCACTGAGTCATAGCCACTGGCCTCGTGGTAGTAAGAAAAGTTCAACACCTTTCTCTCCTTCATCTCTGCTAAAATCTCATGATGAAGCCTCATCTCATCTTGAATGGAGAAAGGCAATTGAAGGGATGGCTGCCCTTCAAAATTGGAAGTGGAGCTCGCTGGATTATATTGTGGCAAACAGACCGTTGGGTGTAAATAGACCGTTGGATTATATTCTCAGGATAGAAATTGAGTAAATGAATTTTTTTTTGGAGATATATGGGAAATGTGAGGGATCGGAAACATAAATGGATTAACTATCTAAACAATTTGACGACTAGGAAGAACTTTAAGAAATCCACGAAGTCCGATAAATCACGACATCTCCACAAATCATTCAATGCATCCATGTTTTTTCTTGTTCCACAAGCAAGGCAAGGACAAAATTCACACATGTACGTTTTGTTATTACTAGTTTACTACCTTCTTTTTTATGTCAAAGGCAAGAAACTATGCTCAATTCTCACTGGATCTTGATTGTTTTTAATAGTGATGGCTATATATTTAACTTAAGCCTTCAGGTAGCACCACCAGATCTTCAATAAGGTGGAAATTCTCATATTCCATATGTACATGTTCCAGCGGCTCGGATGAATATACTTGTGCATATCACAACAGCTAAAAATACTTCCTTATTCCCATTAACAAAGCATCCCTTGTTTCTTCACTCTTCAGCAATCGGTATAAAAATTGGTGTCTACTTTGTTTATCTTAGTGACTGGGAGATTTCATGCAAGGCCTTTTGGCATACATTTTGGCTTTGGGACGCTCATTTAACTTATGTAGTCATCTTCTTCCTCATTTACCTTGGTACAGTGCATTTTCAAAGGCTTCATGTTGAACCAACTCCTAGTTCAATCCATGCTGGACCGATAGATATGCATTTCTTTCATTTAATTAGTGTTAAATTGAGAAAGTTTGGCAGAGTATCTTGAGAAGTTTTAAATAATACAGAATTTTGGGAATGGAACTTGACGAGAATATCCTGGAACTTGTTTCACATACCAGGTCCCACAATCATTGTCACACGAGGTGTATTCCATAGGCTTGTCAACTTTTGACACGGCCCGTTTAACCCGCACGAAAACAACATGAAAAAATGGGCCATGGGTCTCACTTTATCAGGTCAGATCAATTTTTGACACAACCAATGTAGACCCGTTAGCTAATGGGTTGTGGTTGGATTAACCTGTGAAACCCGTTAAAAAAACGGGTCGTGTCTAACCCGTGACATCCACTACACTCGAACCCGTTTATCTAAGGCCCCACATCTGAAGAAACTATCCAAACTTGGGCCAAAACTAATGACCAGCGTGAAGGATGAAAGGTTGAACGACTCTTTGGGCACGAGCAATATTTTTAAAAACGCTAGGCGCTAGTTGGACGGTAGGGGACCTTCTAGCACCTAGGCTGTCTAGGCAGCCTCTGTTACCAAAAACTCCGATTTTTTGAATAAGTCTCGATTAAAACACGACTTATTTATTAAACGTTCTATACGCGACTCTTTCCCGATATCATAGTTACCAAGTCGGAAGTCAGGAAAAAATCGACTAGGGGAGAAGTCGGAAAAATCCAAGGTTCTAAAAAGCGCTAGGCGCTAGTCGGGCGGTGGGGGGCCGCCTAGTGCCTAGGCGGGGCCTAGGCGGCGCCTAGGCGTTTTGCCTTTTTTTTAATTATTTTAATTATTATTTTGATATTATATAATATATATATGTATATATGTTTAAAGATTAATATAAGTTCAAGATTATCCCAAACCATTATTTTAAAGAACAAGTATATAACCATAATTCAAGATTGAGTGATTAACAAGAACAAAAGCAAACATGGTCCGCCTGGCCAGCCTCAGCCCGCCTGGTCCGCCTGGTCAGCCTGGTCCGCCTGGCTCGCCTGGTCCGCCTGGCCAGCCTCAGCCCGCCTAGACCGCCTAGGCGGCCGCCTTGCCCTGCCTAGACCGCCTAGGCGGCCGCCTAGCTCCGCCTGGGAGCTTGGCCGCTTTTCTGGAGCGCCTAGGGCCTAGGCGAGGCGGTGGGGGGCCGCCTAGCGCCTAGGCGCCGCCTAGGCGGCCGCCTAGACCGCTTTTTAGAACACTGGAAAAATCGGAAAAAAGTCGAAAAAATCGAGAAAGAGTCGGGAAACAAATGGTAGAATTTTAGAACATATTTATATATAGATGTTACAATAGGTTTTTTAAGCAATACATGACGGGATTAAAATGCAATTAATCAGAAATAAAATGTGTAAATCGGGATTAAAACGTGAAAATCGTGACTTTTTCATAAAATCGAAACTTTTTCAAAAAATCGGGAAAGAGACGTGTACCAAACGTTTAATGAATAAGTCGTGTTTTAATCAAGACTTATTCAAAAAATCGGAGCTTTTAGTAACATAGCCCGATATTTTGAAAAAGTCATGATTTTATGAAAAAGGCACGATTTTCACGTTTTAATCCCGATTTACGCGTTTTATTCCCGATTAATTGTATTTTAATCCCATCATGTATTGCTCAAAAAACCTATTGTAACATCTAGATATAAATATGTTCTAAAATTCTACCATTTGTTTCCCGACTCTTTCCCGATCTTTCCGACTTTTTTTCCGATTTTTCCGACTTCTTCCCTAGCCGATTTTTTCCCGACTTCCGACTTGGTAACTATGTAGGCAGCACCTAAGCATTTTTGCTTTTTTTTTTTAATTATTTTGATATTATATATAATCTATATATTTTTTAACTTACTATAAATTTAAGATTATCCCAAGTATTATTTTTAAGAGCATGTATCATTTACATAACTATAAATTCAAGATTAACAAGAACAAAATCAAGCATGATATTATCTCAGATAATATCATAATATCTATAATTTTAGTACATTCCAAATCATAAATTTATGATTATCAATAATATAATAGCATCTATACACATTCTAGTGCCTAGCCCCGCCTAGAGGCCTGGGCCGCTTTTCTGCACCGCCTAGGACTAGGCTAGACGGTAGGGGGCCTTCTAGCGCCTAGGCGGCCGCCTAGGCCGCTTTTTAGAACACTGGGCATGTGCAATTGCAGGCACGCTGCACAACGTGCGGGCGCAATTAGCGAGATTAAAATCTGGCTTTCCTATAGGAAAAACTAGATCTTTGACCCGAATCAACCTAGTTTTTCGGGTTAAATGGGTCGTTTCATGTTACTAACGAAAAAAATTGTTCGGGTTTGGGTCTAATGAACTTACCCCGTTAAGCTAATGGGTCGTGTATGGGTCTAGCATATTCTCACACGACCCAAACAAGACCCAATCCGAAACCCGTGAAACACGACCCATTGATAGGCCTAGTATTCCAAAATAATGTCTCAAATAAACTCAAACACAATAAAAACTTAGTCCATATAAGCTCAAATATATTTAAGTTTCTAGCATTCTTTCCAGATTATTTTCAGGCTTTAAGATAGGAATGCGTAATAAAAACATACAAGAGCGAAGAATGACCATGGTAAGGAAATGAACTTGTATTTGATTTCGAGGTCTGAAACGGGAAAGTGAAGACCAAGGGAAACGGATGAATCCTATAAGAAAAGAACTAGAGGAAGCTCATGAGGCTAGAGAACATCAGCTTGATGATCAGATTGATAGAAGAGGAATATGAAAAACTGCTCCAATATAGATGGGATGACACTTATTGGTTAAGTAGCTAAAAAACAGGCTAGACAAAATACATGAAGTAAAATACACATGCCTGAAAAGCTCATAAGCGAAAATGAAACACAGTGAAAAAAATATTGAACAAATACTAAGTATTTATATTTGGTATATGCATTATTACCTGAAATAAAGGATATGGTCATGTGTATGACAGACAATGACGTCAGACAATGAATCATTTACTCGCATCTTTCCAACAGATTTTCCAATAGTTCCACGATGTTGCAGATTAAAGGTGTTTGGCTTCATCCGCTTAACATAACCTTTCTCGCTGAGAGCCTATCAAGACTCAAGAGTAACCACTTATTTTAGTTTTGGATGTAAGTAGCAGATATAATAGCAAAACAGTGCTCCTATATTCGCTATAAAGTACAAATATGAATAGATAGTCAGGTGATAGGAATTTACAACACAAAAAATTAATCAATTTTCCACACCAGAAGCATTTCTTCATTTGGGATGACATCAATTTCCTCAAGTTGACTACCATCTGCATCCTCCAACAATGAACGTCTCGGAGTTCCAAATCTATTCTTTAAATCGTTTGCTTCTTGTTCTATGAGCTGAAATTGAGGACCAAAGAAATAAGAGGTAACAAAGAAACAAGAGACGATTCACTTAGCAATATTAGTGACATGAACTGTCTGTATACTTGATAGAAAAGTGTGGTAAATGCTTCTCAAATGTGCATATATGAGATGGAAGACAGCTGTCAGATCAACATGCCCACTAGGCCTTGCATATTGACCAAAAGAACAGAAAGCGATGAGATATTTGTAGTTCCACAACAAAGTCTTGAAGGTACATCAGCAGCATAGTTTCACTACATTAATCACATAATATGCATAACAGAGGACACATTCAGGCAGTTATCTGAAACAACAGCACAGAGAGTCAAAAGTAATGGAAATAGGATACTACTAAAATGGGTATCAACTGGAAAGCCAAAATCTGAACTTTCTTCGTGTTAGCTTCATTGTGTAATATTGAATAAAATTTGTAAGACCAATATGTTGAAAAGTAATAGCACTGGTGCATAGCAAAATATGCAAAAGATCCTTTTCTACAAATTCACAATAAACTACAAAAACCTCAGAGTTCCAGATGCCAAGACCTAGCCTATCTACATGATGCAAAGCATAGAAAAGGATAATCCAATGCAAACCCTTTATGAATCATATGACACCTATAACATGTTAACTTCAAACCACCAAACCTAGCTTGTTGGAGATTCCCTGTTCGACTCCCGGTATGGACACCATGGACCGAACTTTCCCTCAAGGCCGTTGTGCCATGTTTGCGCGTGCGAATCATGGCCATTGATGTCATGTTCATGGGATTATGGAATTAATATATAGCAGCTGCTACCTCCTCCCATTTCAATCTACGGACCTCTTGAGTTGTTGCTCTAGTGCCCTGTCCTCTAATCGCATGGCTGGTCCAGCAAAAAAAAACCTAGCACTAGGGTAAGATTTGCAATTAAAATGTGATCTACAAAGAAGCTGGGATAGGGATGATAAATGCAAATAATGTTCCATGCACTGTGAATCTCTAAATGTTGCGACGCTCCCGAGCTCCTGACCCTTTCTCTATCTCCTACAGCCAGCCTGAATGAACTTGAGGACAAGAATAGGTCCATTGGTCCCACGCTATAATTAATGCTGCCCATCAGTTATTATAATTAATGCTGCCCATCAGTTACATAAGAACCAAAACCTATTACACTTCCGTAATTAGGACTCTGATACTGGCAAATCATATAGAAGACTTCAATATACAGTTAAACTTGCACCCTATTCACTCCATTTTAATCTTAATATCGACTAACCCTTGGGTAACAACATGATAATGTTGAACCCATAACTGATGTATCAAGGCACGTAAGATCTTGGACTCAATTGGACAATGGAAAAGAATTTCATAACACATTCATAAATAATTTAATTTATTTATGGAAATATCGAGAAATCAATTTTGCACACCAGAATCACGAATTCTATTTGATATTTTCTTTAATGTGATAGAAGCCATAGATGGATTCCATGTTGGACATATTATACTTGCTTAATACATACAATGACTCCCGAGGGTGCTCCGCTAATTTAATCAGCAATGGTACTAACGTTCACATCAGGGTGACCAACATAACCTATCAGAGGAAAGTCGGGTGTTTGAGTCAAAGACGTGCAAAAATAACTTTTGGCATTGCAGCTTCACTTCCCTAGCGACAGTATTTTCCCATGAAGCGGGCTCTACATGCTAATCATTCAATGTGAATCACACTAGTATGTTATTATAGAGGCGTTAGTGTAGTGGTTTTTGTGTATATATGTGCATACTTCCATGGTAACTTAAGTTCACTTCCATTGTTGATCATACCCTAGATTATTAAGCTGAAGAATATACTTCCATTGTAAAGCTTTGACTGTTAATGCAGTGGCAGTACAACCTCAAGAAGGCAGCAATAGTGGAGGTCATAGTAACGACTTAGAAATAAAAGGCAACAAAAATATCTAGCACTGGTAAAGCCCAGACATTTATTTCTCCGGTTTCCAACCCATTTATCTTTTTCTTCATATTGCTTCACCTTGTCTTCAGCCTTTTCTGTCTTTGTAATTTTTACCCTTTCTGCACAAAATTGTAACACTCCTAAGTTCCTAGCTCCATGTGACTGAGAGTTTTAGGATTGTTCAATTATATAATGGATGATTCAGATTCAAGTAAAACCCAATTTTGGAACAAAATCTATATATATATATATATATATATATATATATATATATATATATATATATATATATATATATATATATATATATATATATATATATATATATATATATATACTGTTACAAAAATTTATATACAAATTTGCAGATGATATCTAATTGTCTCATGCTCACTTGTTGCTCACTTTTTTATGCTTGTTTATGTCCCTATCAGAATTTCACAACACCATTCTTCATGTTACTACTTAAGCAGCTCGCAATCTTATTTTGTGTTTAGGATTGGGACACACCCATTCGCATCGATAAGCTATGCCAGGAATAAACAGTGAATAGGACTCTGACATTCATTTTGTATGTTCTGACTAACAGTTGAGGATGAAGTTTCCACTTGAATGATTAGGCTAACGAATGAATAAGCCAATCCAGAGGGAACAAATTACAAATACATGAGTTCTACAAAATTAATGACATTATATGCAAAATTTAAAACTTTAGATATTAAAATATAAAAAATTAACTACCTGGAACATAAGTTTCTTACTAGACAAGAGCTCGCTTAGCTTAGAAATTTGTTCTGATAAAGATTTACCTTCATCAACAAATTTTTTTCTCTGCGAAAATGTGAGGGAGCCCATTATTATCATAACGGACTTGTAGAAAGGGCAAAGAACAAATCAACCATACATGAAACAAGAAAGTTTCCAAAATTCAACATACCTCAAGAGAAGTAAGTTTTCTTAGAGTTATATCTAATAAGGCTTCAGCTTGCTTCTCAGATAAACCATATTCTGCAATATAATAGTAAGAATTCGTCACATTTGACCTGAGAATAGAATAGTGAAAAAAAAAATAGAATATAAAAACCAAACAATCACCTTCTTCGATAAGTTGGTTGTTACAAATCCCAACAATGGAAGAAAATAATCTATCATCTCAAAGGTTCAGAAACAGACAATATGTACTCAGGAGGCAAGAATATTTCCATGATTCTAACATGTTTAAAGTATCTTTCCAAATATTGGGAACAATACAAACAGACTTCCACCATACAAATTAGTCTACCATCCTATTTCTGTCAAAGTAGAATAAGTCTTTATACAAGTTGACACACCAACTAAGGTTCAGGATCGGTTCCGGTTTCGATCCAAGACAAAAACGGCAATTTCAATCTAGATCAGTTGTTTCGGTTTAGGCAGCTTGGGTTTATTTTAAAATTTTAAAAATAATAAAAAATTAAAAAACAGGGGGGAATAAAAAAAATATTCAGAAAATCCACATAGGCCAGAAAAAAATAGAAGTAGGACATTAATACATGAATCATATAGATTTCATTTCACACGTTCACTTGTCAGATCAATGCAAATTACAAACATAAATACTGCTAAAATAGAAAACATAACTAATATGAACTCATAAAGAAATAAAGTATACAATAACTAGTCCGAAAGAACTCGGAAGTCGACTCACTACATCAAGTCAACACTCAGTACTGCGTGTTGCGGCGAGGAGGATCGAAGTGTGCATCACCGTTATCATCATCTTTCACTTTCCAATAATATTATAGAGGGTAACAATGAGGTGCTCATACCAAAAAATGACAACGCCTTATATTTATAGTAATCATGTGCACCAAAAAAAAAAAAACAATGGACGAAGTACGCAGATCCTCACTTTCAGTAGTTCCACAATCCTTTACAGATTTACAATTAACATTGAAGCCATCACACATTTGACTACCTCTTGAGACTTGACAAGAATCGATGTATAGCACAACTTATGTATGTTAAGTCACATACACGATTGATAGTGTACCATGAATGGCATTTATTTGCAATAGGTAGATTTTGTATGGTATGGTCACATTAGGGTACCATCCTACTTTTTTATGTTTCTTTCCTTTTTCCATTCTTCTTCATCTCCAAATTTCAATTTTTTCCTACTTTTCCCCCTTTCCCTCTAAAATTTTCTTTTTTTTTCCTTTTTAGTATCTTTCCATTTTCCCTTGTGGCTATGATGCACCTGTCATGATGGTTGCAATAGTGTGGCTATGATGCACCTCAAGCGATGCTCTGGCATTTGTGATTTTCCCATGATACCAACTATCTCTTAGCACGATAATACCAAAGATTTTTTCGAGTCATGGGGAAGCGGGCCCCAGCACATTGGTAGTGGCGGACAAATTTTTGCTCCAGCGACGTGAATAATATATCTATTTACAAGCAAGTGCTTGTATAGAATTAACCATTGCTAATACATTCAAATAGATGATCTATCAATATTGAACCGCATAATACTCATCAAACCATTGATACTACATCAAACTTTGTTAATAGAAGGAACAACACGTTCAATTTTGTTTTCCACTGGAAACCTTAAAGAAGAATACTGGGATAAGGTCTATATCCTCTTCTTCCTCGTTTTCGAGCATGACTTGTCTTAACAAAAACATTTGCATTACCTACAAACCACCGATTCTATTTGAATTCCATAATTGAAGGCTGACTTAGGCAATAGAGAAGTTGATATCGAGGGCAACGAAAAAATCAACAGCAATTCTAAAGAACAAAGTTCACAAAAAGCAGCTTCTTTTAGGGGTCACCTCAATCTTCAGCCTTTTGAAGAAAAAAATCACAGATTCACAACACGGGAGTTGACATCAAGGACAATAGAAATTCATCAAAAAAATTAAAAATGAAATTCACGACAAAATAAAAACTGATACCCACATAAAGCACGATATAAATACATTAAAAAAATAGAAACTGATTCATCACAAAATAAAAACGGAAACTGAAATCCCATTACTACTGAGCTCTGCAACACACACACACGCAAGCGTGCACACACACAACATAGAAAAGAGGAGAAGATAAAGAAGATATCAAAGAAAGGAAAAAAAAATAAAGAAATAGGATGACCCAACAACTAATACACACATCAAGCAAAAATGGAAACTAAAATCCCATTATTATTGTGTTCCGCAACACACACATACAACAAAAAAACAGAAAGAAGAAGAAATCAGAGAAATGAAAAAAAAAGGAAAATCCAAAAACTAATACAATGCAACACACACAGACACACAACAAAAAGAAAGAAAGAAGCTGAAGAAATCAAAGAAAGGAAAATGAAAAGGAAAAAAGAAACAGGAAAACTCAAAAACTGATACACATCAAGCAAAATTGGAAACTGAAATCCCATTACCCAAAAGCTGATGCACATCCTCCCTGAAATCCTATTGTTGTTGAGCTCTGCAACACACACAACAACAAAAAAGAAGATGAAGGAAAATAGAAAGGAAAAACAAAGAAACATGAATATGGGCCACGTAACTAGAATTTCTTGATCTATAGTAAGGGGGAGGACTTATCTGTCGGACTTGAATCAGCAGACCTTTGCTTCCGCTTAAAGAACCACCACAATCTGAAGAAGAAAAAAAATTGGATAAGAGAGAGAGAGACAGAGAGAGAGAGGTTCCTCCTCTGCGCGGGTCACCACCTAAAGGAGAGGCCGAGAGGAAAGGGAGGGGTCGGATGTGTGCCTTGATCCGGCTTCTCCTCCGCGTCGTTGCTCCTCCTTGCCAAGATCCCCACATGGCCACCGTGATCAAAAGATAAAGGGAAGAGGGGGACCTACATAAGTTTTGGGATCCACCGCAGTCGCTAGACCTCCTCCTTTCGCCCAGCCGGTTCTCCTCTTATTCGTGACGCGCGGCACCGGTCGCCTCTCTTCCGTCGGCCGAAAACCAGAGAGAGATCGGAGGAGAGAAGAAAGTTGTTTCTCACGTCAATTTAAATCCAGACAGAGAGAGAGGTGAGGAAAGAAAAGGGGGTGAGAGGGGAGGGATCAAGAGGGGGGGATGAAGGGAAATGGGTTAGGGTTTTCAGCTGTCGGCCATTTAAGGGGGGATCATGATTTCTTACTGAGTGCGATCCGTTGGCCGGGGGGCAGTAGAAGGGGAGAGAGAGAGAGAGAGAGAAACGGAGAGAGGAGAAAGATCTCGTGCAATGAAGGGGGGGATTAATTGATGGAGAGAGGGAGGGAGATCATGCAGTGAAGGGGAGTGGCGTAATTGACGGGGGGGGGGGGGGGAGAGGGAGAGAGAGAGAGAGAGAGAGAGATCGTGCGGTGAGGTGGGGTGGCATAATTGACCGGGGGGGAGAGAGAGAGAATCAGAGAGGGGGTGCGTCACTTTATCTGTCGGTCCCAGTTGAATGCGGAGAGATCTTGGCCTTTGTTTTCTAATTGTTACATGTCTTTATATCCAACGGCTCTCTTTATCTAGGGGTGGCAATCCTTGACCCGACCCGCCAACCCGACCCGAAGTTAGCGGGTTTGGGTTTGGCCTAAACGGTTCGAGTCATAAACGAGTTGACCCGATTGACCCGTTTATTTAATGTGTTGGGTTCGGGTTTGTACTTATAACCCGATTGACCCAACTTGACCGATTTACCAAATGGGTCGTGTCAACCCGACCCGACCCGACCCAAACCGAACCAACCCGGCCAATCTTGACCAACCCGACAGGTTTTCATGGCTTATGTTGACCCAACCCGAGCCAACCCGACCCGACACGACCCGACCTATTTAGTAAACGGGTTTAACGGGTTGGGTCGGGTCAATCAGTTTATTAGGCGAGTCGGGTTTGGGTTTAGGTTTTTGACCCGTTTAATAAACGGGTCAGGTTCGGGTTGGGTGTTTTGCCCTTATACCTATGTCTCAACCCGACCCGAACCGACCCGACCCATTGCCACCCCTATCTTTATCTATTCCTTCTGATATATATATATATATATATATATATATATATATATATATATATATATATATATATATATATATATATATATATATATATATATATTTCTCTTTTCAACCCACAACAATCGGATCTACATCTTTGATCGTGTTGCACCAAAGACCTTCGTTGTGTGCCGCGTCAAAGGCGTCCGCTGCGTGCCAATCGGTACGAGCATGCTAGTGCATGTCGGAAGTAGGACCTCTTTTTCTCACGAAACAAAAGATTTCGTATGGAATCTGTATGATGGAAAAAGAAGGGGTAGCAGCTAATAAGTCGTGCCCCCCCCCCCTTTTTTTTTTAGGTTTTTCCCTTGGTTTGCAGATCATATCCATTGGATGTCTCTTCTATTATTTTGTATAATTCTGCATGGCACAATCTCATTAAATAACTTAAGTAATAAATGGGCTACATGATACGTCTAGTCGAGTGCGACAACCCCACATCATAGGCTAGTCTAACATGCTAAATTAAATAAACTAAATTTTAATTGCCCGATCTTTGCCCAAAGACAGGCGATGAAAATGTAATAACATGTACTATAAAACTAAACATAATGATATGAATAAATTGTTCGAATGCCAAATCTAGCTACATTATTAGGCTTTTGGATCCTTGTCAATAGCACAAAGATCTGGGAAGACCAATTTAAACAGGATTTTTCCATCCCAAATATCCTCCTAGAACTTGATATTCCTCCCATCACCTAGTACCAGTTTTACGAACTTGTAAACCTCCCTACTATTGAGGATCCCTCTCCAAAATGAGGAAGTTTTCTCTGACCATCTACTTCTCACTTGTAGGTTGGAATTCTTTCGAACTACTTACTCTGTATCATTCACTCCAGCCATCACTGTGATCGTTCTAAAGACACCACAATTAGTTCCCTAACAGTGCCTTGTTAAAGTCACTAAGATTCATAATATCAAGGCCTCCTTGATCATTAGACTTGCAAAGTCACAAGTCAGTCAACCAGGTGATAGACTCATGATCTTCCAACTCCCCACTTCCAAAAATATCCCTCCTTATAGAATAATAATTTTCTATCTGCTGCTTCCATAAAAATCAATTTATTAATCTTCTGGATAACCCAAGAAGGGAGGAAATTAATTATATGCAGTTAGATACAAACTCTCCCAGACTCAATCACGACAAGATAATGTATGGCCATCCTCCAGGTGTTCTCATGGATGTCTAGTTCGACATTATTGTCAAGAACTGATTCTAACCAACATAACTAACTGAACTATGCATGATTAAACCGATCAACTATAATTAGTTTGACTATTTAAAACCGAATAGGTCTAGTGACTATGAGAGTAATTTCTAAGTCATGTGATAATCTTAAGAAGCGGTCAAATTCGAAAGATCATGAGAATGAAGGGTTCGCCTCTAAACAGCAAAACAAGTTGATTGATCAAAGAAACAAATTAATAAGGTGAACTTGTTTAATTGGTATAATTATCCTACACTAAGGGGATTGATGATAAAGGGTTGTACTAAGATTAGAGCCCTCGTCATGATGAGAAAATAATTGGTTTGACCACGGCAGTAAAATCGATAGATTAAAGATATATGGTTTCAAAACATAATTAATTCTTCCTAACAATGAATTCTCATAGTTAGCTCGTTAATTTTATCATCGCTATGGTATTTAGTTGTAGAATATCTTTATGCATCTTATACCTTTTTTATTGTGATTGTTCCAGGTGTGGGAAGTCTGACTTCATGGTTGTGTTTAGTTTTTATTGTTTTGGTTATGGTCTATGGAATGTTTTGGTTTTCCAAAATATGACATTATATAGTTGAATTGTGAGAGGTCATCTCTAAGGGCAGGTTACTCGTGAAGTCCTGGTTTTCCTAGTCAATTTATTTTCTTTTTCAAAGGGAGAACACATGCTTATAATTTTGGTACATCAATAGCTACCTTTACTATATCATTAAAAGTGTGAAGTAAAATCAGATAAATGTGAGGAGCAGAATCTAGAAGGCAGATGAAGTCATGTTGTTTAACTATCAGGATCATGGATTAATAGGATTAGGCATTAATCATACTTCTATAACCTGTTGTGGTTATTATCTAAGGATTTAATTGTTGTTGGATTTCATATCCCCTTTCATGACTTCCAAAATTTCATTACCAGATCTCACCTCGCCAAAGTTATAAACAAGGTTTTAAATGTCGTTTTTAATGTCCATGTCGGTCGGCTAAAAAAAGAAAAAAAATTGTTTTTCAATATTTTGTTGGTGGAAAAATTGTAAAATGAAAAGACAAATTTTGGTAGAAATATTTCGTTTTTCGGTCAAATTTCGTTGTTTTTCAATGGAAATTTATCGTTTTTCGGTCAGATTTCGATTTTGTTCGTTTGACATGAAAAAGATGAAAAATTTTAGCAAAACTTCATAATAACCTTTCAATGACATAAAATGCATATCTACTTATCTATAACTTTATATTCATATTTAAAATTTTAAACCACTTAATGAATTACAAAGTAGAGTGCCATACAAAATCGCAAAGCCACTCAAAGTCTGAAACTGAAAGTAGAATCCATAACCCTAGAATAAACAACGATTGTAGAATAGTTGTACAAAGTACAAAGTACAAACATAGTGCTAGAATGCACAAGTCTCATACAAAATACAAGAATATAACTGCAAACTATTAATACAAGCAAGCATACAATTTATACAATGTTACAAACCCAAAATTTTATATTTTATTCACAAAGGAAGAGAAAAAATTTATATTTTATTCACAAAGGAAAAGCAACAGCTGAGAATTCCAACTTTTCCACGAAAATCCACCGACAAATGTCAATGATGTCACCAACAAGAGCCTGGCAAATGAAATAATTGTACAGTCACATGTTCATTTCACCGACAGCACCGACAAATCACCAGCATATGTCGACAAACACCGACAATGTCGACCAACAAATTGTAATATCGACAATTCAGGCTTTTTTTTATATCGGAGCCTCCAAAGTCCAAAAACCGACATATGTCGATGATTTCGACCGACACTTGTCAAAATTTGATTCCATGATTGTAACCTGCCAGACTCATTGTTTGTTTGGATGATAGCTTGAAACATAGCTCTAAGTAATGCTCCTGTGGATTTAATTGCAAAAAGAGTCCATTGTCATCTTACCTTTCATGCTATCTAGACTCGAGAGATAACCATAATTTGTCGATTCTAGGTCTGCCTGTTCACGGATCTCAGCCAAGGTAGGTTTCAATTTTTGCTTTTGTGAAGGTTCTTATCATATAGCTGATGACTTGATGTATAATATTCTCTCTTACAAGCTTCTAAACGTTGGAAGCTTGATAACTCAATCCCTTGGCCACAGATCACCAACTTGGCCCGCTAACCTCACCCTTGATCACTCCCTCAAAGTACCCTTCTTTCTGCTTTTCACCCTTTTTTAGGTTCTCCTACAGTTGATTACCGTTTTGATTTTCAAAAAGAAAATCTGTATGATTTGGATTTTGACAAAATATCTCAGTGCCTAATGGATCATTTCAATTTTTTCAATAATCCAAATAATTGCTGGAAGGTACTCTTTGGCATTTGAGGCTCAAAAATTGTTTGAAAAAATCACTTACTCGATAAGGAAACTACTCAAAGTGAGCACTGATTTATGTCATTCATAAATATAAAAGAAATTAGCCTCCTGGATGTCTCATTACCCTTGCCAAATTCGAAATCCTTTGGACTGTTTTTCAATCTAACGCTATACTTCCAAGTGTATAAATGGTCGTTACCTAGTCAATGAATTAGGATTAGAAAATTTCAAAGATAAATCACTTGACAGCTCACAGCCAATTTCCTTCCGTACTTTAAGAGTTGAATTTATAAGAATAATGAGTATACCACTTTTTTGTTCCATGGAATTTTTCAGGCCTCTTCAAGTCAAAAAAGAAGCATAGTGAAACTACATGCATGAATAAAATGATGGGTCCTTAACAAAGTAACACAGGAGTGACAACACCATAACCTTTGTCTAAGAAACGCGGATACGGATACGGGATACGGGTACGATACGATACGGGTACGGCGATACGGCAAATATAAAAAAAGTAGGACACGGGTACGACTAAGGATACGGCAATAAATTATTATTTTTTAAATATAAATATTAAATAAATTACTAAAATTTTAATTTATTATCCAAGAAGGTAAGCATTAGCTAATCATGCGACTTCATCATTAGATTCAATTTAAATGAACTATTAATTGCTGTAATTAAGAGTTAGAAAAAAAAATTAATGAATTTTTCATAATTGCCTCATAATATTTTCACTGTTTTTTTGATTGAGGTTATTGCATACCTGCAGATCTTGGCGGCGGGTTCAAGGGGCTGCAAATGGGGCGGTGAGAGAGAGAGAGAGAGAGATGGGGCTGTGAGGGAGAAAGAGATGGGGCCGTGACTGTGAGGGAGAGAGATAGAGGGAGAAAGAGAGAGATGGGGCTGTGAGGGAGAGAGAGAGAGAGAGAGAGATGGGGCTGTGAGGGAGAGGGAGAGAGATGGGGCTGTGAGGGACACAGCTGGCATTAGACGACGTGCTGCGGGCGACGGCGTTAGGTGGCGGACGACTGGCGACGACAGCTACGTCAGGCGACGGGCTAGGGCTTCGCGGCTGTTAGGCGACGGATGACTAGCGACGAGCCGACGGCGTCAGGCAGCGGACGACTGGCGACGGCGACGGCGTCAGGCGTCGGGCTGTCGCCTCACCTCTCCGCTCTCCCTCTCCTCTCGCTCGTCTACCACCGGCCCTGTACAGAAGAAACAGGGTGGGGTGGGGTGGGTTTTAAAGTCGGGTTTGGGTTTGGGTTATCGGGTTTTTTTTAAAACCCAAACCCAATAACACTGATAAGATAACATTGTACAGTACCAGCTGAACGGGTTTAAAAAAAAAAAACGAACTCAACCCGTTAACCCAAGCTTGCCCCAGCCGGCCGTATCCGAGACGTATCCGAGTAGATTTTAGGGATTTTAATTTCAGGATACGCCCGAAACGTATCGGACACGTATCAGGGCCGTATCCGAGCCGTATCCGTGTCCGATACGTATCCGGTGCGGGTACTTCAGGCTTTTTGGAGTATCGTGCTTCATAGACCTTTGTACATGATGGTTCAATGCCATACAAGGCACCTAGATGCATATTGGAGTATTTCAAGTATACAAGTACTTTTTCAAAAAATATGAGATTATTAATAGCGGTAGCAGTTCAGATACAACTTATTCAACACCTCGTCAACGAAAAGTAAAATGAATCAATCATGTATTTACCAATCGAAAATAACGAACCATGAGTACCAGTAGTTGCATAAGTTGGGATTCACAAGAGCAGATAAATGGTGAAAAAATGAGAATGAGCAAAGATCACATTTATAACTTGACTGTAGATGACATCCAGAATGAAGATTGAGGCACATAAAAGGACGTCCTAACTGGATCAGACCTAATCAATGTCATTATGACTGATATATTTTCCAAGATGTAGCCAATACAAGCTAGCACATGAAGGCTTATAAGATCCAACGCGGCAGTGAGGGTGTTCAAGAAAACTTTAATAAACATTATATATTTATATGCAAAGTTCATCTCTCTAATATCTGACATGTAAATTAACCGGCATAAGAACATTAGTTTATGCAATAGTAATGTATCTTGTCATAGGAAAAAATAAAGCTGATGCTCAATGGTAATACTACAATAGTGCATCAAGGTTTTAATAGAACCTCGGATTTCTATTTTCTTCTTTTTTTTTAGGAAAATCTAGAACATCAGCTTTTCACAAAATTGGAATTGCAAAATAGACATTGGGTAGGAGATTCAACGGGGAATCTCAGAATGGAAGTTAACCTGAGAATCCAGAATCCTTAACCGTACTGCATGAATACTATAATAAGTTGTTATAATGAGAGAAACATCAAATCCAACCATAACTGATCAGATAAAAGGGCATAACAAGAAATATATACTTGATATGGAGTTCAAGAGCTCCCTGACACGAGGGAAATAGTGAAACAATTGAGATAACATGATCATGGCACTGATGGTAGTGAAAGCTAGCAGAGCTCCTGGACCGGATTCTACATACAGGTAGGAAAATAAATAACAGACATCTGAGATTTTTAAATTGAAGTTATGGCGATATTGCTAGACTGTAGATTTGAATAGGAAAAAATGGCAAAGAAAAATGAATGAAGTCAACCGTAGCAGTCAGAATTAGGCTTTCGGGTTTTATTCGAAAACGGATTTCTTTCTTTAGTATATAAATCGGTTGGCTAGCCTTACGAATCTAAAGCTAGAACCTATTAACAACAGGCTATCCGGACACTATTGCCTACGCTAGCTTGCTCCTTGCTGGTCACTTCGTTCCAGTTCTCTAGTTGGCGTCATTGAATCCTGATAGTGGCCATCGTATAACGTAAACCAGAAAGAATAATATAACAATATTAAACTAGTAAAACAGATTTCCTTTTACCATAAGAAATTTACAGACAAAAAGAATTGAAGACCATATAAGATATAACAGCCTTACCTTTTACCAAAGCAGTTGTGGCCATAACATTACTTGATGTTTTCCTAATTATATGTATCACACCATCCAAATTGTCAAGGCCCAAAATGATGCCCTGACAAGACAAATGAAAATATGAACAATTGAGCCTTTATAGATGCTATTTTTCACGAATTCCCGACATACCTCTACAATATGCTTCCTATCTTGTGCGTGAGAAAGCTTAAATCTTGCACGCCTTTCAATAACAGAACATCTGAAGTCAAGGAATGCCTAAATATTGGAAATAAGTCAATAATAATATATATGTTGTCATAGAATTATTCAGACAATTAGATGCAGAAATTAAATGTGGAGCCATCATATTCAAAAGGGCGGTAGAAGCAGCTAAAAGTTCTAAACAAGTATATGCATAAAAATATCCAACGCAAGCACTAGCCAAGAAGTTTCTCATTGAATTAATCATATTTGCATTTTCAAATATGGCAAATGAGAAATAACATTGCAGAAACAAATCTACATAAAAAAACAGGTTTAGTGTTCCCTGTAGCAAATTCATACTTCAGTATATGAGATTGATAACGAACTAGTTGGGCAATCAGACAGAGCACAGGGGAAACAAGTCTCGTGAAGCAGAACAAAAGAAACTGAAATGGGGTGCGCAATCTTGCAAGAATTTAACCTTAAGACTTATGAAAAGTAGCAGGCTAGCAGAAGTCAAACTTGTTTTCATAGTTCCTATCATAAGATGACATCCAGAATGAAGATTGGGGCACATAAAAGGATGTGCATACGGCACCGCAGCACATCGCCTTCGACACAATAGGTATATTTTTTTCTTTGTCGGCACCATCCTTTTCCTTTTGCTGAATTTATTCTCTAGGCAACTTTCTTGCTACTACCACCCATCACTTTTTGGCCCATATCATCATCCCCAAAGGATTTTAGGCTAATTTAGTTGGAGATCCATCTCTTGTTAGACTTGTGTCCTTCCTTTTATATTTTTTTTATGTTTAAACGCATGCAAAAATCTGATCGTCAATAGCTTTATCTTCAAATTGATAAGAACTGAAATATTTTCAAGCTACATAATGTTATCTCGCTATGAGATCACCACCGAAGAACAATTTGTTGTCCCGTTGGGTGCAACCCTGCTGATTGAAGTTTGAACTTGCCTTAAGGCTCCATAAAAGCCTTGTTAGCTTTGGAAATCCTACCTTTTGGGGATCTGTTTATCCCATCAACGGATCAGGATCAAGTTTAGTTGGATTACATGACTGATGATAACAGGTTTTAAAGATCAAGCCAGACGGTTCCACTTAATGGCAAATGGATCAGGTTGGAGGTTTTCAAATAAGCAATGGTTTTAAAAGCGTTAGGCGGACCTAATGCAGTGGGGGGTTTCTAAGGCGGAAGGCGGCCACCTAGGCGGGTGCCCGGAGATTAATGTGCAAGAAATTTCAAAGAAAATTTGGCATTAGAATTTATATATCTACTATGTTTCCATTGTTATCCTTATTTTAGGAGTTCACAATGGACCAAAGGTGCCCCTATGATCATTTTTTTCAGGTAATACGGTGGGCTAAGAGAGCCACTATATAGTAGCAGCACAGTAATGTACTACTTAAAGAAGAAAAAAGAGATGATAAAACTGCAGAACATGAAGAAAGAGAAGGGAGAAAGGAATCTTACAATGATAGCATCGAACTATCACATCAATAACCTTTCTACTCTGGACGTCGAAGAAAGCGGTCCCAACTTAGGCGGTGCGATCTAAGGCCCAAAACTAAGGATCAAAATAGCGACCATATGAACCGTACCAGCCGGTTCAAACCGGGAACCGGACTGAACTGCATCGAAATTCACCTGACACCGGTCGCAAGGAATAAACCGCATAAAAACCAGCCGGTTCAACCAAATACCAGTTCGAAGTTCGAACCGGTTCGAACCAGCCGGTTTGAACCGGCAGAGGGAATTAAGCATGGTTTTGGGGGTTTTCTTCATTCCGGTTTCATTTTTTGATGCATCTTCTTCATTCCCACATGAGGTGAAGCTCCAAACAAACTGGATTTGCAAAACTTGAAGCCAAAAACTTGGTTTTGAATATCAAAATCACATTTGAAGATATGTTTTCATCATTTTTTTATTTTTCTTTTCTTTTGTTGTTTTTTTTTGAAAAAAAAACAAATAATTATGGTGAAGACAACACATGTGCCTTCGATGCACATAGTATGGATTTCGGAGATGGTGGGAATGTTGGTGTTGAACATACTAGTATTAATCTAACTACGAGATCACAAAAAGGTACTTGGGGGTGCACATGATAGTGGACTTAGAGAAGCCAGAGGGCAGTGGCAACAACCACTTTATTATGCATATCAATATCCTCCACCACACTATCCACCACCATATTATCCTCAGCCGAAGCCAGAATCATCGATGGGTAGCACTGGGAGTTCGTACGGGGAGCCTCAATATCAGTCATTTGTGTATGATTTCTTTCAATATCCGACATTGCTACCATTCGATCATCCACGAGGCAATAATGATGAAATGATGCCTGCCCGAAGTTCCATGTGGTACTAAGTTACTTAATCTAAGTATGTAAAAATATATAATTCTCCTACTCTTGTAAGTTATGGATATGCATTTTATTTGTTAAACATGTTAGGACTATGAATTTGTGTTTATTATGTAAAATTATAAAAAATGACTCATGTAGTCATGTAACTCGTGCTTGTGCAATGATCATAATTCTTGAGTAAACTATATTCCTACTTCCTGTCCATAATGAATTATGCAATGATCATGAATTGTGTGTTGTAATCCCTACGCATAATACTAGGCTAATCCAACCAAGGTATAAAACATCGATATATTTCGCAAAATAAATCAGAAATATGAGAACCCGATAAGAAATCCCGCCTTCGGTATCGAGCGGAATTGAAAATGTCATAATATTGAGTGGTTTCACGAAATATCGTACGAAATATTCACTCTCCACGAAATATCGCAATATCAGTACAACCACAAAAAGATTTTGTCAAAATTTCACAAAAAATTCATGAAATGACACCGAAATTTTGGGACTTACTGGTTATAAAAGGGAGATTGTGGCCTAGTTCTCAGCAGCTTATTTATAAAATAACATTTAAGTAAATACCCCCCCATTTGATTTCAATAAAAATATCAAAAAAACAAAGGAATCAAAAAGTATACTTTCAGTTTTAGTAGGATAAAACAGTTTTCAGGGTTTTTTATAAAATCCACATGGTGAGAAAAGTGATTAAATCAACTCCTTTTTAGCTCAAAAAATTCCACAAGATGTAAAAGTACAAGTGCATCTAGAAAACCATGGTCCGTCTTAGGAAATTTTGAATGAATAAACAATTTCCTATATAAAAACTCTTTTTTTCAGACTTGGTAAAAAAAACAGTGTTTCACATTTCAGCATAATTTTTACACAATTTCAAACTTGAATAACTTTCTTGTTTTAAATCCGCTTTCAAAAGTGTTTGAAACATTATTTTAACAATCAACTAATCTTTATTTTGAAAATATTTTTATCCACAAGAAAAAAAATTAAAAAGCATTTGGAAAATATATATCAAAACCGGACAAAACAAGATTGTACAAGTCACAGACTCAATACATTGAATACATGTTATGTGAAGCTCTACACCCCTAGATAGGGTACAAATATTATTTGAGTGTTCCAAAGTGTGCATCTATACTTAGTTTGACGATCCAAAGTTTCACTAAAAAATGCCCTCAAAAAATCCATATTTCTACCATTTCTATAAAATTGCAATATTTCCACACTGTCGAAATATTTCCATATCCAGGAGGTCGAAATTTCCACCGAAATAGAGATTTCGAACCTTGAATTCAAAACATAAAATTTAATAACTATATCAAATTCCACAATTTATAATCATACAGTGAAAACAGTGACTTTATAACTTAAAAAGACCGGTTCATACCTATAACTAGTTTACTAATTAAAAAAAACATCACAAACCAGTATTTTAGATTATTCTGGATTTTTTTGGTTATTTTTTAAAAACTTTTTTAAAACAAAAATCAATTCACACCGGTATGAACTGGTTCGTACCACCCGGTTCGAACCGTTTTTCCGGCTGGCTGATAATTTGTCTGCGACCGGTATTTTATCCATGCCCAAAACGCCTAGGCGGACGCCTAGGCAGACGCCCGAACCGCTTTTAGAACATTGCAAGTAAGCTAATGGGTTTTATAACTTTAAGTAGAGAATGGTAGTCTTTTGATTGGAATCAGAAGTTTACGATGTGATAGATGAGATTATGTATAGGAAAATATGGCTCTGTATTAAGGATTTGCAAGACGAAAGCAAAGGGCTTCAAATGGGAAAAAGAAGGGAAAGAGGAAAGGGATGGTTCAACAACGATCCAAAGCGCGGTGGTAGCTGCAGGTGGCACGAACGGGCACGGGCAGAGCCGCGTGGACGATGGCAAGTCGGGAAGCCAGCGGTCGCGAACACAGACAGCCAGTGGGCTACAGTGATGGAGACGACGAGCAACTAGATTCTAATGGTGATTTTGGCATAGTGATATTTACCCTTTTCCTATTCTTCCCTTTACATGTCTTCCCTCTTCAAAATGGAAAATGGGAGAATCGCAGGATATTTTCGACCAAAATTTCTTTTAGGCTTGGACTAGTTTATCAATATATTTTGCAAAATTTCATGAAATGTGTCAATTTTGTACCTTGGTTGTATCTAAAATTAATAAAAGATCTTAACATGTCACTAAATCCACATGCTGACAATACCATATGAGAAAAGCCATGTTGTGGTAAGAAATATTTCATTACATATATTTATTGCATGTGTCCAGTATCTATCTTATTCAACACAAGAATTAGGCCTTATGATATGATTAAAAGTATAAGGCGAATCTAAAAAAATAAACTAAATAGGAAAATCAAATCAATTAGATTAGACAAACGTGATGAATGTCTTTTTGAATTTATTAATTATGGTGAAACCGTGAAAGCAATGGTATTGCACACCAACCATTGTTCCATATTCTCAACCACAAAATAGAGGAACAAAATAAAAATTACAAGTTGACAGAAATGGTTAACGCATTACGGCATTACTGGTAGATTCACTAAAAGTGACTTGTCAGTGTTGTCACTGCTCGCATAATACGAGCAAGTTTAGTTGTTTTGTAGCTTTTAGAAAAGTGACGTACTTTAAAGTGTTTTTTAAAAAAGTGTTGTCTGTTAAGAAGTCGAGGGTGTTTGGTAACTGCTTTTCAAAAGCGATGTCGATCATTGAAAGCAACTTTACCGTTAATTTGCAAAACAGTTGGCACTCTATAAATGCCAATAATCCCCTATGAGGGAGCCCTATCGAGAGGGAAAAGAAGGAAATTTTATCAAAATCCCAAAAAATCACTTTAGCTAACCAGAAATGTAGTTCTAAAAGCTACGATTTCTAGCTTTAGCTAAAAGCGCTTTCTCTGCAAAAATATTTCTCCTATAAAGTGATTTTAGATTGCTACCAAATGATGTCGGAATCGCTTAAGCTGACCAAAAATGCTTTTGGGCTACTCAAACGCACAGTCAAACATGGCCTAAGAAAGTTCACTTTTATAAAGTGCTTTTGTTATTTACACTCGACTTTGTACTTTTGCATATTAACTGTATCATGAGAAATGAAATCCTCCAATCTAAAGATGTTGAATTCTCTTAGCATTTTACTATTTGTGTTACTTTTAATGATACACGGTGAAACTCCCATCTATCAACATAAACACTCTAGGGGAATGGATACACAAGATGACATTGAATCTAAGAGAAGTAAACGGATGAGAGAGAATGATTGTGGTCCTTACTTTACACTTCTAATATAGAAGGTGATCCTATTTCTTTTAGAAAGGATCTAGGGATGCTTTTTTTTTAAAGAAAGCAATCAATAAGAAGTTAGGGCAACATCACATGGAAAGTGGTGATCCATCGTCAAAAACTAACGGTTATAAATGGAATAAAAAGAAAACTAAAAGTGGATGGTAGTGGTAAAAATAGAAAATTCTAACAATGACTAAAGGTTATACACAAAATTATGGTATTGATTATTTTGACACACGTGCATTAGGTGCTAGGATCTTTATTGTTAGAGTTCTAGTTGCACTTGTATCATTGCATTAGGTTGTGTTTGGTTCACAAAAAATGGAAGTAGCAAAACGAAAGTTCAACTTCACTTATCTCTTTCTTGTTGGTAAAAGAAAGAGGAAAGGAAAAACAATGCATGAACATTTGTTAAACTTTATTCCTAACTATTCCCAATCCTAACCCGTCAGAAATGAGGGAAAAGAAACGAATGTTCAGCCTTTCGGCCTTTCCTCTCTCTTTCTTTTCATTGGCTTACTCACAACCAAACATAGCCTTGGAGACTCATCATGGATGTTATAAGTTATAACTATTATTCCCAAATGAAGAAATTTACACGAAACAACTAAATGTGCCTAAACAAAAACATAAAGTACAAGGTTCTAAAAAGCGCTAGGCGCTAGTTGGGCGGTGGGGGGCCGCCTAGCGCCTAGGCGGCGCCTAGGCTTTTTGCCTTTTTTTTAATTATTTTAATTATTATTTTGATACTATATAATATATAAGTTCAAGATTATCCCAAACCATTATTTTAAAGAACAAGTATATAACCATAATTCAAGATTAAGTGATTAACAAGAACAAAAGCAAACATGGTCCGCCTGGCTAGCCTGATCCCGCCTAACCAGCCTGAGCTCGCCTAGGCGGCCGCCTTGCCCAGCCTAGATCGCCTAGGCGGCCACCTTGCCCCGCCTAGCTCCGCCTGAGAGCTTGGCCGCTTTTCTGGAGCGCCTAGGACCTAGGCGAGGCAGTGGGGGGCCGCCTAGGCCGCTTTTTAAAACACTGATAAAGTATGTAGATTGGTTAAATCATATGTTTTTAATCCAGCACATATTCAATTGCACAAGAAATTAGACTATTTAGGAGTAATGATTTTTATAACTCTGTAGTAAGCTTTTCAAAAATTGTAGTTGGTGTGCACTTCTATGAAGATGGCATGCTTATGATGTGTTCCAGTTTGCATGTTATCGCTAATGAGATAGATATTTTTCTTTCATCCAAATGTGATATGAAAGATATGGGTAGTACTCATAGTATCTTAGAAGATATTTTCTGCCCCAATCATATATGTCCAAAAGATCCTGAGAAAGTTAACTTAATGATGATTGCGAACATGTCACAAAACCAAAAAAATAATACCGAACTGAAAAAGAATTAACGGAAGGACAATTTCACAGTTAGGAAATAATTGATAGTCTCACATATGTTTTGTGTTGCACTAGACTTAATACAGAATTTTCTGTTGGAAGGCTTGGTAGATCTTCTAGTAATACTAAATATGAACATTGACTTTTTTTTGTGTTAATTACATTCATGAAAAACAATAACTGTGATGCAAAGTGGAGAGCAAATTCTGAAGAATCTAAGTGAATGAGTATATGGTTCTTCACGCTCGGGGTCCTACAAACATCTTGGAGATCCAAAAACAAATGTCTCTTTTTTGTTCCACCGTTGAATTAAAATTTTCATTGCTTCACATGTAGCGAGTAAAGAATAAGAATGACCTAAAAATAAATTGGCAGACATACAATATGGCATAAGCTAATGGTGTATATTTATGTATGATGTCATAGGGAGTTAACAGCAATATCTAAAATGGCAAATCTATATATTAGTACAAGGCAATGCCATATTTTATTGAAAAATGGGGTGATTACAATCAATAAAGTCAAAGTTAAAAGTCGGTTGATCCCTTTAAGAAAGGCCTTAACAGGAACAAGATGAAAGAAAAAATATGGCCTTGAAGCTAATATCTAAGTAAAACACAATATACTCATAAGCTATTAAGCTCAATAGAGAATAAGTCATTTGTAGTATTTGTTTGGCACTATGCGTCAAAAGAGATTATACATGCCGAGTTATAGTGTTGTACCATCATAACATGTAAATAAGCAGGGTGAAATATGTTCTCAATGAGGATAGGTATTATATATTTTTGAGTGTATCTGCAGGGACAATCCACAAGCCTCACCAATATCGAGTAAAGAAATCTGAGGGAAAGGAGAATAGCATTTATCTCCAACGTACTAATGAAACCAGGATAAAACACAAGGTTATAACAGCAGAGAAACATGAGTCAAAAAACACTTTGAATTCGAGTGTGCAATATTACCGCTTACTTTCTGTTAGGAACTTAATTCCATGTTATGGCTACTAAAGGCCCAAAACAAACTCTGTGCCGTTACATTATTCTAAGGTTCAAATCCAAAAGGAAATATATATTAGTACAGTTCTAATACTACATTACTGTGAAATACAAAAGTAAAACAGTCCTCTTTTCAGTTTTAAGATAATAAATAAATTCTGTGTCGAATCTACTATCATGTTCTATTTCAAACCTGCTTTAAAATTAATAACTGATTATCATTTTTTTTTTATTTGATCTAACTAACCCTCCAAAACAATGGAGGCAAATCATGGAACACACTTTGCTTGTGTTCTTTTTGTACCATAATGAAAAAGACAAACTTTATATATCTTTCTAAAGGGAATTGGACAATAGTCATTGGGGAGTGGGGACTTGCAAGGGATCACATGCTCTTCAAACAATTTTGAAGCTTTTGAGCCTTTGGGCCTTTTCATATAGTCAAAATAAGCATATACAAGTCAAATGCATATATAGATATTGGGCCTTTTCGCATAGTCAAAAACATACATATACAAGTCAAATACATATATAGATATATCAACCAAACCCAATTTTGTTCAGTTCGAGCAGGTTGGTCCGGTTCTTGTTTATGTTCGGGTCGGTTGACGAGGTCCTATATCTTACCAGGCATAGTAAGCAAGTATATTAATAGTTTTGACTTTTGAAATGCCAATCCACCCTCATGTTTTGGGATATCAAAATGACAACGGTGACACCGTTCCTCCATCGTACACGCTAGTTCTCCCCTCTAAAAAGATATCGTGTGGCACCTTTCAACAAGAGTTGGACATTGGTCAAGTTTGGTTTACCCCTCCCAATAGTGATCAAGAAAAACGAAATGAAAAAATCACAAGCCAAGTATCATTTTTAGCATCCCAAAAAATATATATTCTAGAGTACCATATTACCGTTGAATGTGTTTCAACTTAATCAAATTGTTTTAAGTTATTTTTTGTTGATTTTTTTATAATAATCCTAATCAAACTAGAGTGGATTGAGCATGCATTAACAAAAATAAGGTTTCAAAGTGCCACATGGCATCTTTTTAAACAGAGAGAGAGAGAGAGAGATGTCTTTCAAACAACTTCAAGTGCCTCTATAACCAAATAGAACACACAACCCCTATCATCTATCATTACAAGTACTCTCTCTCTCTCTCTCTCAAAGTGCCATGTGGCACTTTGATAGACATCTCTCTCTCTCTGTTTAAAAAGATGACATGCCACATGGCATCTTTTTAAACAGAGAGAGAGAGAGAGATGTCTTTCAAACAACTTCAAGTACCTCTATAACCAAATAGAACACACAACCCCTATCATCTATCATTACAAGTACTCTCTCTCTCTCTCTCTCTCTCTCTCTCTCTCTCTCTCTCTCTCTCTCTCTCTCTCTCTCTCTCTCTCTCTCTCTCTGAATATTCACCTTGGCGATCAAGGACAGGATCACCTAGGTGGTGCCTTAAGAACATTGGTCCATATTATGGCTTGAGGGGAGTCTAAACCTGAACCGAACTGCCAAAATGATTCAAATATCGACCATTCAAACAGAAACACCCCCATACCTTCATATGCCCGATTCGGATTCGGTTTGTCGGCTCGGCAAATTTTGGATTTGGTTCGATCTGTTTGGGATCCAGTTCCCCTGTTTGGATTGTATTCAGCC
>OX393560.1:22361254-22528754 GCA_947650365.1 Chamaelirium japonicum | reverse complement strand
ACACACACACGCACACACCCACCTATAGAGAGAAATGCTATTCAGCCCGAAGGTTTTCTCGATTTTGCTCGGTACGACTGACGTAGGAGCGTACAATTGGTGGTGTTAAGTATTTAAATGTCGCTAGTGAAATACAGCCAATAGTTGTGGCAGCGCCACATCAGTCGTACCGAGCAAAATCAGAAAAACCTTCGAGCTGGATAACATTTCTCTAATACTATTTGAACAAATTGAGAACTGTGAAACCGCAAAAAACTCTCCCTTGTTTGTCGTGAAGCAGCTATCTCGTATGATTAATGACGTGCTCGGATCATAGTCGTTCCTTCATCCAGCCCCGATTGGTGAATCACGCTCAGCCTCAACCGGGATGCAAGAGAAGCTGTAATAGTTCACCACTTCATTCATGTTGAGCATTCGGGACAAACACAATCTGCCCCAATAACCCCCCCCCCCCCTCTTCTTTCTTTCTCTCTAGCCAAAGCCCAACTATGCCCTAACCCCTCTTAGCACGATTTTATTCCACACTTTGACAGGAGGTAGGAGCATTCCCCAGTCTCCTATTGGCCCAGTCTAACCCCCCATTTATACCCAGGTTAAGACTACAGTTGATTGAGGGTGGAACTATGGGTAATGGGGTGAACCCAACGGAGATGCAACCACCATCGGTCGCCGTCCACCACGGAATGGCATCACCTGCCGCCCACCACCACTGACCAACGATCGCCCGCCGGCCACTACCCTATCGACCATGCCACCACCGGTAGCGCTCTCCACCACCGGCTAACACCCCCGCCGGCCATGCCACCACTGGCCGCGCCCACCAGCTACTGCCGTCGTCACCAGACACCACTCCCGTCGACCACCTAACGCCGTCGGCCACCGCCTCTCGTCGCCACCGACCACCTCCCCCGCTGGGCCGCTCGCCGCCGGCCACCCCCACCAGCTGCCGACAACTTCCGGTGGTTGGCATCGACAGATGGTGGTGGCCGACGGTAGCTGGTGGTAGTGGCCTCCCGGGTTGGAGGTTGAGTTGGGTTGGATTAGGGTTAGGGTTGGGGGTTTTAGTAGTTGGGTTGGGCTTGGGTTGACCCCCAACCCGACCCAACCTACCCGAGTTGCAGCCCTAAATAAAACAACCTGGCTGCCCCCACGAAACCTAAAAGGGCACTTGGCAGGCAGGGAGTCCCACCTTGTTGGTTACGCAATTAAGCTCATGCAACAAGGAAGCAACCCTTCAACTTTCCACTAGCCAAGGCAAGAGTAGAGATGAACAATGCATTCATTTTTGTGACAAAAATTATAAACAGCAGAATTGAAAAGAATATTTATAAATTTATAAATGTATTTTTAAAATAATTTTATATGTTTAACAAAAAATTTCACAATAAGATTAAGACAAACACCCACCATCAAGGCATGTTAATTAATTAAATATTTGTTAAATAATAAAAACAAATATTTTTGGTAAAATGAAAGCATATTTGTGGTTTAAGTAGGTGTATGAATCATCATAAGATAAAGATTACATCCATTTAGTGCCTTGCATTAAAAATTTAAAAGAACTCAAAATTTAATTAGACCTTTTAGCAAAAAAACAATACAAAAAAATAGTTTACTTTTTTTGGGAAAAAGTGTAACTACCTTTTAACTTGCAAACTTTGTAGCACCCAGATCTATTCCATCTGCCAACTTGAGGCAGAGACGGTAGCACCAAAAAAATTTCAATCGTGTGTGGTTATGAATCGTGTGTCGTTATGAATCATTTCATCGAAGCATAAGGCGGCCCTTTTAATATTCTTAGGGGCACCAGTGTATATCCCATTGCCACTCCAAATGTCCAACATATGGCTAGGGAATGGCTGAATGACAAATTACATCATTGACCAATCATGGATAGTCTTCCAATGCACAAAACAAGAGTTAAACCTTAAGTCCACTCTTTTCAACTGGTGGAGTAGTAGATGATAGAGTCATAGATAGCAAATATTACAAATGCTCAGAACGAGTCAGAAGGAAGAGAGTGCACGAGGATTAATAGGCAAAGGGAAGAAGTCGCAACAACACTCCGACCATCCGGGAGGTATAGTACGACATTTCAAGTCCCAGAAAGTGTCAGTTGGCTCCATTAAGGTACCAAATCGCCGCAGAGGGGTCTGTGGCCTATCAACAATAGAGGAACTCCTAAGACTGATTGCATGCTCAGTAATAATGACAATAATGATGAGTGGTGGTGGATTTCCCACCACTATGGTGTACTTATACACTTTTTGTTGATCATATGAGCAAGACATGTTTCTTGCCTAAATTTCTAATCACACGCTCGTTGATCCTTGTATCTTTTCATTTACTATTGCTTGATAGATGATGCAACCCTAGTTTCTGTTAGTTAGGTGTTCCAAACACATTCCTATTAACATGGTTAGGACATATTACAAGACACGTTATAAGCATAGTTAGAATCCTAAATTTGTCTAGAGTGAATCAGCACTTAAGTGTGATGGATCAAAAGGTGTAGTATGACCAGTAGAAGACAATTAAAGAAAGCATAGGTGTCAAAAGAAATGAAAAAACATGTATCACAGAGTCCACATGTGCCACTGGAGTTTCTTGAGTACCTTTCCCAGGCAGTGCAAGCAATGCATCAGATCAGCATGGTATTATACATATGTGTACCATTCCAAAGCCAAAACTATTTGGATTCTGGACAGGATACATTAATACATGCTTTCATCATCCTTTCAAGTCATGAGGCTCATATCGCTCTTAGCTATATATCTTTGTACAGAATGACCATTCATCTACTTGTGGCATATAGAAATAAGACAATTGAGTTCTTGCAAAACAAATTTTCGACCAAATGACAGAACCTTGTAAGATTGGAGAGAATCATCAATCATCTCATTAGGACTTTGCACAAATATACAAATATAGAGGGTGAGGTCACACATGGTGAGAATACCATCCAAAGACAATAAAAATATAGCAGACAGCTATGTATAGCTGTACATACTCTGCAAAAATCCCTCAAAACTCAAGGTGGATCATACATAGAGTTTTGCCCAGAAACGAGTGAAGCACCGTGTAGTATAGGTCTTTGTGAGGAAAGTTGCAAGCTGCTCTAAGGAAACGCATAACGAGGAGAGAGACAGCCAAGTAGTGATGACACATGAAGTAGTGGTGACGAATGAAGCGGCAGTCAATCTCAATATGCTATGTGTGCTCGTAAAAAAACGCTTGATTATTAGAGGAAGGTTTTTCGATGTGCAATTCCGGCATCAACGAAATGATCGGGTGTGCTATTCTTGTCGCCACAACCGACTACCCGGAAAAGCTCGAAAGCAAGGCGGATCAGATTGCCGAAAAACCTTACACCAAAAAAAGCTCATACTCAGCAGAAAGCGAAACCCCCTCACTCTTACTCAGCAAAGCATGAAGCCCCTCATTCCTTCTCGGAAAAAATTAACTCGTCTCCCTCCTCTTACTCAGCAGAAAGTAACCCCTCCCTCCTAATCAGCACTACGTGATGCCCCCACTCTTACGCGATAGAAAGTGACCCCCTCCCTCCTACTCAATATAACATGAAGCCTCCCATTCCTACTCAGCAGAAAATAACCCCCTTCTCACCTACTCAGCAGAACGCGTTGCCCCCCTCCTACATGGCAGAAAGTGGCCCCCCTCCCCCTACTCAATATAACGTGACGCCCCACATTCCTACTCAGCAAAAAGAACCCCCCTCCCTCCTACTCAACAGAAATTACCCCTCCCTCCCACTCAGCATAATGTGAAGCACCCCGTTCATACTCGGCAAAAAGTAACCCACCTCCCAACTACTCAGCAGAACGTCCCCCCCCCCCCCCCCCGCCTCGCGCCTCCTACTCAGCAGAACGTTGAAAGTGACCCCATGCCTCCTACTCAGCAGAACGTGAATAATTTTGAAGAATCGTCTCTTCGAAAAAAGTTAAGAGGCCGCGAAGAGAAACCTTCATGAAAATTATCAGAAGACAGATACAACTAATAAACAAAGAATGATACATGTTTTGAAGCTGCATGATAAACCGAAGAAGGCCCATATTAAAAAATGTCATGTTCAGAATTCTAAAAGCAACATGAAGAGCAGAATTCTAAAAGTAATATTAGGAGCTAATGAAAAGACTATGCTAGCCACTCTGCAGTCCACGACTGTAGTATGTACTAATGCATGAGTTCCTCGGGGAATCCCAAGCTAATGCCGCCTGCAGGACAAAGCAGATGTATGATGTGGATGACTCCATGAATGGATGTTTTCGTGCTAATGGTGGGATCGAAGCATGTGTGGGTACCATATCAGACATCTTCGTGATGATAACAATGTAAATATATTTAAATATATGGTGATTATCATGTTTTTTTCTCACTTTACTAGTATTCCACCTTGGTTATCATGGTCCATGCAATGTGTTTGGTGAGTGTTTTGTTCAAACAATTCATGTAAATATGTATACACAACTATAAAAGACTTTATATATATATATATATATATATATATATATATATATATATATATATATATATATATATATATATATATATATATATATATATATAGGGCCGGGACGCTACCTCTCAAAGCAGCGTTTTTGCTGCTTTGACAACTCACCACGGCCGCGCCACATGTGATCTCCGGCCAAAATCAGCATAAACAGCCTCTGATCACCTCCACCAGTGATCTCCGCTGACACCACCTATCGGCTTCCACCGATAGAGGACTTTAGTGACTACTTCTATTGTGAGCCGTCCATTCATCACCCCATCTCATTCAGTGACCTCCGAGGACATCTGCACCTGGCAACCACCTCCAGTGACTTCTAGCACCTCCCGATTATGAGTTCGAATGACATTTGTCGTCGTTCAAGGCTTTGATAGCCATCGGCGACCTATCAAAGCAGCGAAAAACGCTTATATATCAAAACCCCTTTTTTAACCATTTTGAAATTTTTGCATCATTTTGATCGAAATTTCGGTTTCGACCTGGACCGATAACAGAGACGAAACTGAAATTTAAAACCTTGGATTGGAGCAGGCAATAGGGATATGAGAAAATAGCGGATGACCGAGAGTGATGTTGTCAACAGGGGAGGCAGTTGACGGAAACAACAGTGACGGCAGCTGTCACAACTTCTAGTAGCCAAGGCTACCAGTGGAAAGGGATGTGGCAGAAACAACAGCAACATCTAGGAAGGTAGGCAACCGTGTTGTGGTTCATAAGCGAAGCCCAATCGATCCCTGATGCTGCGACGAAGATGACCTCATCAATCATCTTACTAGGGCTTTGCACATGAATAAATTGAAGTACGAGGAAGGTGTTTGTGTATACTTTAACAAATCCAACCTAGCAAATCTCAAAACAAAGAGCTATAATAGTCAACCCAGCAAAACAAAAATTTTAAGCAGTACAGGAGCATGATTTGTGAACGGGTAGCAATTCCTGTCCTAAGCATCAAAAACAATAATTTTCAACTTACTAGTCATCAACAGCAAACTATTGTGAAATCACTAATAACAGTTAAAACGATCAAGCAAAGCATGTATACAAAATTAAACTGTATGAGACACAAGATCAGCGAATATTTCTCAAGAGCGGGATTCTTATACAAAAGAATAGGTCCATACATCTAATTTTAAAATAAAACTAACTAATGTAGATCATTCACTAAGACTTATTCTATTCGAATGGCATTGAGTTCAATCATAAAACACGTGTAGATACTCACCCTACCATGTTGCAGCTAAAGCTAGATTGAAGAGCAGTATGACGGAAAAGATTGTTGAGAACAATGGTTGGGTCTGATCCCCTTTTCAGCTGAAAAGAGAAGAAATATATATATATAAGCATTAACCTGACACAGCTTTCAATCCATATATGTTCAAACATTTCTAGACAACTAGATTTTAATTCTTAACTAATTATTAATTAAAATAAGTGCATTTTTAAATATGGAAAGAAGAAACTTAAGTAAACCTCAATTACAACACGCATTCCTGAGCGATCACTCTCATCACGAATATCACTTATGCCTTCTAAAATCTGCACCAAAACAATGACAAGACATATATAAGATCTGGTATAGATTAAACAACCATGATAAGATCAAACGTGAAGATCCATGCGAAAAGAAGCAGGTTTAGAGTTCTTTAAACATAGGCTTTTTTGTGTAGAATACCACGCATAGATGGAAAACTGGGCCTGATAAAATCAATGAGGCATAAAGAAGCTGCTAGAACAGGCATAGCTTCATAAGACAAAGCAGGATTGGTAATCCAGAGGTCATCCTATAGCCGTTGAGCAACACTAATGCAAGCAGTGCATAGACTAACTAATAAAAAATTGCTACAGGTATAGAAGCTTAACGATTAGAGCTGATTTCACAAAACACAATGCAAATAATAGAAGGGGGAAAAATCACTACATAGCATACATATAAACCATAATTCAATGTGTTACTCATTAGGACACAATATATAAGGATAAATATAGATACCCTAACAAGCTATGACATATGTTGTACATATGCATAGTCATGTTCAATGTCCTCACAGCCACATACGCAACATACGTGATTGGGCTTCAAACCCCATATGGAATCGCATATGGAAAAGTGTGCTTGTAAATGTGGTGCTAAAAAATGTTGTTAAAAACTAAAATATATCTAACTTAAATATGTAAAAAAATGTCCAAACACCATCAATATAATGAGGACCCATACATGCAAAAGAAAACCAAATTAACTTCAATTTATTTCATAATAAACATAATTAGAGAGGTTATGAGAGTGTTTAGACTACAACTGTATAAAAGGTATTGTTAGCCTTCTCACAGATATACCTACCATATGCTAGAAGAGTTCAAGTCCTTCGAAGACTAATTATTAGCAGGAAAACTTCTTTCAAGCTAGCATAGAGCAGTAAAAATAAAAGAGACCAATTGATGCATAGATAAAAGAGACCAATCGATGCATAGACATCATGTGAAAAAGAAATTCTTGATCATTGATCATCAATGCCTCAAAAATTAGATTGAACTCTCAGAGATAAAGATGTAGAAAGGAAATGCAACTTTCTTTACAGTGACAAAGAAGAAACAACACAAGTAGTAAATAAATAAAAGGCCTTCTCGCCTATCCTAAATTGATGTACCTTATCTTCCACAAGTTCAGCAATTTTCTGCACTAGTGCAGATTTGTTTGTCTGGTAAGGGATCTACACAATCAAAAGTCAAGATCAAAAATCAAGTTACTTAAAGAAATAATTTGCAATAGCTGTCCTACTAAGAAAGTCCTTGCTAGAAAAAGAAATGCGTATTACCTCTTTAATGATTATTGCAGTGCGTTTAGTTTTTTCATCAATCAATTCGACATCAGTCTTTCCCCTAACTATTATGCGCCCCCGTCCAGTTCTATATGCTTCTAAGATTCTTCAAAAGAAGAAAGAGAAAAAAGTGGCACATTTTCATCAAACAAAGTTTCACAAAAAAATAGGTCATTGTACATAGGTAAACCACATAGAGTGCAATCTTAACCATACCCGATGTTCCCCATGATTAGTCCTCCAGTAGGGAAGTCAGGTCCAGGCATGTATTCAAGCAATTCTTGGAGCTTGTGCACATTAAACATAGATCAGGACTTTCTGATAACAGTATAATTCAAGGAAATATATTCAACGAAAAAATAAAAACAAGCATCTGAAGATATACTGAGGTCAGACAATAGATTCATCTTCAACTAACAAATGAAATACAACTATACAAATGGCAGATATAATTAGATAAACCAAACTTAATTCGCAGAACTTAGGTCCCCTTTCAACTACTTTTGTTAAGATCTATGGCAATGTAATTGAACATGTGGGTAAAGCGAAATAAACAATCCAATTGCACACTCTATCAACAATCTTGAAGCAATCAATGGATTTATGGTGACGAAACAAGAGACGCCAAAGACTAGCCCACCCGGTCTCTCATTGGTTTGGTGATGGCCCACAAGTGAAAGCTCATTGTTTAGGGACATTGAAGTAATTTTATTTTGTCCCTTTCATAGCAAAATCAGAGTTTTAAATTAACTGGATTTCTTTATATCTAAACCCACCATATAAGGGTAAACTTGTTGGCTTAAGAGTCCTAATCCTTAGTATATTTGAAATCCTACTCCAAATAGATCTGGTGTGGCCTGGTGGTTTGTTAAAAGGCTCCAAACCAATCTTTTTCATTAGGATTTTTTGCAAATCGACCCCTCGCTAATTGCGTATACACCCCTCGAATTAGACTATTTGCATATCGACCCCTGCAAACATGCTAAGTTGTGCAGATATGCCCCTCTAGTTAACTGACGTCCAAATTAAATGAATATTCCAAGAATATTTTATGATTGTTTGTTTGCTTCAAATATGAGTTTTCTTGGACGGAAGTATCCTTAAGGATTTAAAATTATAAAATTAGTGGACGAGCGGTGAGCGGTGGCGGTGGGTGGTGATCCGATGGATGATTGTAGGGTGGTAAGCGGTGGGCGGTGGTGGAAGAGGGTGGTGCTGATGGCTGGGCGGTGAGTGGTGATGGTGGGTGGTGGATGGTTGTGGGTTGGAAAGCGATGGACGGTGACAACGATGGTGGAAGTGGGTGATGGTGGTGGCTGGGAAGTGAGCGACGATTGTAGAGGTGGGTGTGCGGTGGTGGTGGTGGAGGTAGGTGGGGGAGGTGGGAGGCTGTGGTGGAAGTGGGTGGTGGTGATAGATGGGCGACGATTGTGGTGGTGGAAATAGACAACGGTGGTGGTGGCTTTGCTTTTGCGGTAGAAGTGGGTGACGATGGTGGAAGTTGGTGGTGGTGGTAGTTGTGGTGATGGTGGGCGGTAGTCAACCGTGGTGGAGGTGGGTGGTGGGCAACGGTAGTGGAGATGGGTGGTGGTAGTGGTGTTTGGGTGTGGCCGGGCGACAACGGCGATGGTGGTGGTGGTCAACGATGGTAGTGGAGAGAGAGAGAGAGAGAGAGAGAGAGAGAAAGGGGGGTCGTTAAGTTATTTAGAGACAAATAGGTCATTTTTTCATGTGGTTAACTCTGAACCCTGATTAATTGACGAGAATGTAACAAACTGTGACGGAATGGCTAACGTGCACAACCTAACATGTTTGCAGGAGTCAATATGCAAATACTCCAATTTAAGGGTTTTATACAAAATTAGCCCTAATGTCAAGGGTTGATTTGCAAAAAATCATTTTCATTAATGATGATTAGAAAATAATATATGTTTGCAAAGCTTGCCTATGATAGGTGAGAGACTATGAAGCACGGGTACTCCGAACAGATATCGTACCAGTACCGAGTACAGGTACGGGTACGGCATAATCCGTACCCGGTACGGCAAACAGTCTTCGGTACGGCTCCGATACGGCAGACAGTCTTCGGTACGGCTCCGGTACGGCAGACAGTCTTTGGAGGGTGCCGATTTACTTGAAATTGCAAATCTATCACTTGATTAGCCCGACTTGGAGGTCGTGCTATTCGGAGATGATGATGAGAATGAACTTTGCTATGCATTTTGTTTTGTATTGCTACTTTCCTTGGTTTGGTTCTAATGTAATGGACCGTATTGTCATATAGCTCATGCTTAAAAATTATTATACATGAGATTACAATGTATTTCTTGCGTGAATGCATTACCATATCGTCGTATGGCTCGCATCGAATAATTTTGTTTTTATGGTTGCATTTGGATCTGATTCATATCAATAGCGATATTATACTAAAAGTACATACATATATATATATATATATGTATATATATATACCTCGTCGTACCCGTACCCGTACCAGTACCCGTGCTTCATAGGTGAGAGAGCATGAGGCTGAATACCGATGAGAGGTATGTGGCAAGATGTTAGAGGTTTTCTTTCCCACTTCCTTGTGTTCGTAAGACCCATGCGCAATAGCACCACCCCCACCTCCTTCCCCCTCTCTTTCTCCATAGCAGACAACCACCACATGTGGCAACCACCAGCGGCTAGACCACCAACAACCAGGTGTCAGTAGCCAAGCCGACGCCTAGACCTGCTCGCGTCAAGCCGCAACAGCCCAGGTCACGCGCCGGCATGGTTGAGGTTGCTGGGCTACCAGCAAATTGTTAATAACATGTCGGTCACCTACAGCCCACCGCCTGCCCGACAAGGCCGCCAGTAAACCATTGGCTACTCGCATAGTCGCATGCCACCGATAACCTATCGCAACGTCAAGTTTGCTTGGATTTTCGTTCATGCTTTGACGGATATGTCTACAAAATTCAAAAATGCTCGTGGGATATAATTTGTTCATTCAACTTTTCGTCCACCAATTATTTGTGCAAGGCTTGTGTCAACTAGATCTAGTATACTAGATCATCAGTGAGACCTCTCCTAACCTCATAGAATCATCACAAATAAGCTCTTTGCCATTGGTGATCGACACTTAAAAGTGACGATTTGGATGTGAGAAAGGAGACCAAAATGTATGCTCATTTATATATCAACATATACTTTGAGATATACTTTGTGTATTGCACAGCTAGAAGAAGAGAAGAGCTAAAAAGGGCATAAAAGTAAAGAACAAAGGTACAAAAGAAGTGAATAGGAGCTAGCGCATTTTTTCCCAATGGCTGCATTCAACAGACACATTGGCCCAGGCCAAACGACGCATCGCCTAGGCCAAACCGTAAAGATGTCAGACAAGGTTCTAAAAAGCGCTAGGCGCTAGTCGGGCGGTGGGGGGACGCCTAGCGCCTAGGCGGCGCCTAGGCGTTTTGCCTTTTTTTAATTATTTTAATTATTATTTTGATATTATATAAAACATATATATGTTTAAAAATTAATATAAGTTCAAGATTATCCTAAACCATTATTTTAAAGAACAAGTATATAACCATAATTCAAGATTGAGTGATTAACAAGAACAAAAGAAAACATGGTCCGCCTGGCCCGCCTAGCTAGCCTCAGCCCGCCTGGCCAGCCTAGCTCCGCCTAGGCGGCCGTCTTGCCCCGCCTAGCTCCGTCTGGAAGCTTGGCCGCTTTTCTGGAGCACCTAGGACCTAGGCGAGGCGGTGGGGGGCCGCCTAGCGCCTAGGCGCCGCCTGGGCCGCTTTTTAGACCACTGATGTCAGACGCGGCAAGTAGTCATTCATCAACAGACGCATTCGCCTAGGACAAAGGATACGTCGCCTGGGCCAAACTAACACAAACTGCTAACGTGGAGCGCTACCATTGGCCAACATACACCAATGCCTGGGCGAAGTGATGCTTTCGCCTAGGCCATTCCAGCAGATTTCAGCACTTTTATGAGAAGACATGATCAAGAGACCTCTTTAAAAGAGATGCAATCTTTCGCACCAAACAACCTTTCACTTCTTTAAATAGAGGACGAAATGCTTTAGAGAAGGAGAATCGGTAGTGGAGAAGGCTTGGGAGAAGAAGACAAAGGCAACGTTCTAACGATCTTCGGCGACTTCCACAACCCTTGTATTTTCCTACCAGAACATGGTTAACTAATCTAGGATTCCGGAGGAACCCTAGCGATGTATCTTTTAACTCTTTCTCAATGACAAGAACCATAAATCCTTCTTGATTAATGCATGATTTGAGTTTTCTTTTACTTGTCGTTTTTATTAGTATTCTCATTGTATCCGAGATTGTGATATTTTTGGAATGCTATACCCATCACATAGGTTGCGTGGATATATCCTTCTTATGTGATTATCATGTATAGTATCTACGGGAATTCTACATTGTAACTTTGGATGGGTCGTACTTAGGGTTGACAATCCATACTATAGTCAGATGGATCATGCTATAACCTCGAACGGTCCATACTTACGGTGGTGTGGGATATCATTATGTGGGGATATCGAGGTGGAAAGACCGATATCACCGAATCAAGAAGAGACGAATTTACTTGGTATAATTTGGTTCCGGTGATTCTAGAACCAAACCATTCTGATTAAATACAGAATAATACCACTAGGTATAATTTGTCTCCGGAGATACTAGAGGTAAATTATCCTATAGAACGGCTTGGTATTACATCTCGAGAGAAAAAACGTTCCTCGTCGCTAGAGGCAACTCCTTGGCCCTAGAATTTTGAACATAATATTTACAAATTACTTTTAAAGCTTCTTTTTAGAATTAGATTAATTCACCATTCACTTTTTATTAATCCTAAATTGGTTGCAAAATCAATTACTATTCCATTCCTGTGGAAACGAACCGATTTTAGCCATTTCCTACAATTGATTCGTCGCTAATATCGGGATACACAAACTAAGTGCAATAGATTGCACGTATCAATTGGCTATTGTTAATTTGTGTATCAATTCAACAATATATGAACTTGAGCCCATTGCAAATAACTTGAACCTCGAACCATTTGATTGAAAACTTTTACGGTGATTCAATCTTTTATATCAACAGCTAAGCATATCCTAACCAACGGAAGTCTCGCAACTTCCAACAATCAATAATTGCTTTGTTTTGATTTGATGAGCATTAAATGTCGTTATCGCCAAGTGTCAAAAGTGAAAATTTGTGGATTTAACGCTTATTCATCGCCATTATCGCTACAAATTGGGGAAAATATGGAAAATGGGTGAAAATAGGCAAAATGAAGGGAGGGGAAGGGGGATTGTTTTTTATATATCCCTTTATGATGGATAGATTAACCATTATGACAAAAAAAAACATAATTTATTCTAAGGGGCACCTCAAATGAGGCTCTTTAAATGAGTCTGTGAACTGTCTCACACTTTCTATGAATTGTCACACTTTCCAACACAGTTTGGTTTTAAACTATTACAACAAGATAATAAACACTATGAAACATGAAAAGCATCTAGATTAAAACTTATGAAAACTCATAATTACAAGAACCCAATTAATTTCATGTTGATTACATTATAAACATGTTGAAACGTATCAACATTGATGCATAACATGTTTAGCATCTAAGTTTGTGGAAGATCTTAAGAAAAATCACAAAAAAAAACAAAGATTTTAAAAAATACCTCAATTTGGATTCTTTGAAAATCCCTAAATCTGCAAAGAAAAGTCCCAAATTCACCAAGAACAAGTTAGGGAAACCTTAGATTAGGTTTTGAAACCCAAATCTAACCAAAAAAAAGGGTAAAAAATGGAGAAAAAAACCCTCTCCGAACGAAGTCAGGCCACTTTTCCCCCACTGCCGACAACTTTAAATAAGTTGGAGGTCAATTTTGGCGATAAAATGGGGATATATCAGGAATGTCGGTGACAAAATGGTGATATTGGCAATAAAATGCGGATAAGGGAAAATATAGGCGATAAATCGATATTTATTATCGATATTTTAAATCATGGCATCACGTGCTTGTCTAGGTCTTGACAATAGTTTAGTCCTTTGTTTTAAATCTTGGTAATTTAAATTGGACCAAATTAAATTTTATATTTTTCTTTGCAATTGCGAATATATCGTTGAACTCTTAAAAGAAACATATATTATCTTGCACGTGTTTGTCCTGCAACAATTATGGTTTAGAAGAGCAATAAATTTCACACACAAGTATACAACTACAAAAGTTAGACCTAACTCGGAATGAATAACAATGACCAGCCTAGAATGGAACTGAGTCGCACACAACCTAATCCATTATAATCTTTAAAGCATCAAATACATGACAAGAACAAAAAATGCAGTGTCTGATTAACTCCAATTTGGATAGTTCAACCAACATAATTCCAGAATAACATTGAGAGAAACTGGCAGATCATGCTTACTGTAGCTTCTGGATTATGGATCAGTGCAGAAAGTACGTCCACCACCTCCGCGAGATTGTGGGGTGGAATATTTGTTGCCATCCCAACCTGAGAATAAAAGGCAAGGTAACGAATATCAACTCTTTGTATCTTGATGCATACCTTTTCATTGCAAAAATTTCTACGTATAAACGAATAACAAATACTAGAAAAGATGTCCCAAATCATGACTAGATCTTCACATGGATCATACCGCAATTCCAGAAGAACCATTCAGCAATAAAGTTGGAATGCGAGCAGGTAAAAGAGATGGTTCTTTTTGTGAATTGTCAAAATTTGGAATAAAGTCAACCTGAAAATAAATAATACGATATATAAGAGATGGAGATATCTGTGCATTTGTATCTGAGAATAAAAGAAAAGGCAAACACAATAACACGTACAGTATTCAATTCTAGGTCAGTTAAGAGCATGGCTTCTGTAAGTGCCTGCAAAAGGTCAACAAAAAAATCAGACATTCAGAAGGTTTGTAAAGTCTGTAGATTATATGCGGCAAAAAAGGGAAATAGACAATGTGAATATTAAGCAAAGAACAAGTTTTCATGCAGGTAGCCATCTGTATAAGTGCATAATAAGGATTGATTTCAAGCCATCCGGTTGCACTGCCATTCATCGGAACTAAGTTAGCTCTGCATTTAAAGAATATTGCCTCAAGTGGGAATTCCGCAGCATTTAGTATCACGTCATGCCAATATGTGAATCATAGGAATAAAAAACGAAGAAATGACCCTGCATATAAAAAATCTGGAGCCAAAAATAATTTAACTAGGTGTTCATAGCTCATAATCCAGTCACAAAGCCAGGACAATCATGAGAATTAAAATGGGGTGCACCATGTCAATGCATATTCTGAGAATCTGGACCCCCAATCATTTAACAAGGCATTTACAGCATCAAAAATACCAAGTCACAAAGTCAGGATTAGCAATCTATTAGCCAAGGGAAACACGGTGTTGTCGGTAGATTTTCGAAGAACGTCAGAGATGGAAAAGAAAACGACAGATAGATGATGGAAGTTTCAAATCATCTACACTTAATTAAAAAAACAGAAAATGTTTCGAAGATATCATAAAAGGTCTTTTGTGTATAACCATCTATGTATCACAATACTTCCAAAAGACCATTGTCATGTTGCAAGTTGATTCAGTTATCATTTGATTAACCTGAAAAAACTCTTATTTAAACAAGATTATGAATCTAAGATGATGCCCTAGCCTACCACTTGTCTTTTAATTTTTTTATAATGCACTTGAACTTGATTTATAGGGATCATACGACATTTTTGTTATTTGAAATAATGGGTTTTGCTTAAGATTCTAAGAAACTAATGCAGGGGGTCAAGCTGCAAATAGCGAGAGGTTTTCTGCAATTATGGTAAAATATAGGTGGTATTGAACAGCAATATATACCTGATAGTTTACAGAATAGAAATAAAATATGAAAAAGATCCACCTATCGAAATTACTAGAAACAACTACAAATTCATTTGACACCATATAGCAAAACCTATATATAGCACGTCGTTACAACATGAAAGAATATGAGATGTAAAAAGAACAAAGGAATCCCATGTTCCCTTTAAAACCTACTTCCAGTCTGCACTCTGTATACCGCATTGCTGCAGGAGGATCAGCATCAATTGATCCAAAGTTTCCATGTCCTCGAATGAGAGGACACCGCAGGGAGAAGTCCTACAAATACACCAAAGCAAGAAGTAATAAGTTTCAAAATGTTATAGTTATAAATACAGGTATGTTTTAAAGATAAACATGCACCGCTACAGAATTACCCTATTTTATAACCAATGGTTATAGACCAATAAACTACGTTGATAATGACCATAAACTGAGGAGCTTAGTTCATCTATCCAGTATAGGCAAAAACATAATATAGCACAAAAATAAAATACTATGAAGCGCCTTCATCCCAAAAATGCAATTTGAATCTTCAAGTTACAACTAATCAAAATCAAATTTCTTATATGCAACTGTTATGTCAAGATTTAGCCAATCTCTCCTGATGTCAATGTTTGGTCAAGGCCAAGTAAAGGATCTTGGAGTGTTATGGGAGAGTGGCATACTAGGCATGCATGAGAGTTATTCTATAGAAAATGCATCTGTATGACAGGCCTTGCAGAGCCTAGAAAAAATCCTAAACCAAAAGGACAACTAACACAGTAACACTCTAGCTTGAGGAAGGTAGTACAGGAAGATAATCTGTTTCCAAGGACTCCGTAGCTTACATTAAATGCCAATCATGTTACTGCTATGTTTTAGGCCTAGTGAGCAGAGCCATCACGATGGGGATCAAAGATGGAGAGGGTTTCCACAAGAACCGATTAGTAGTTGTGTGCCTTGGTGATGTATCTGAGTTGGAAGCAGTGGTCGAGCAACAGTGCTGGCTTAATGATGTACCAGGGTCGTAAAAGTCTTAACATATGTTTTTAGTACACAAAAATGCCACAAAGACAAGTTTTCACCTTCAAGGGAACAAAATCTTTATAGAAACGGCATGATTCATATTCAAAATAGCAGTTTACTGCTAGTGCATGAGGTAAATCATCAAAACATAGACAGTCTAGAACACATGTGGTGCTGACAGCAAGAGCTCTAGAAGAGAAGACATGGAACCAGTTTTAAGTAGCAAGCGGAGAACACAATTGGAAGTGGTGGACCTGGTGGTCAGGCTGATGGTCAATATTTTCCAGATTCACGATTCATGCAACTGCTCTAACCAGCACCAGTAAAGATCGATCCATGCGACAGCACATCCAATTAGGTTATTACATTTTAAGTCGTCGAGTCATTAAATGTTATGTTCAATTAGCTATTAAATGTGTGCTTTATCCAACAACAGAACTTATTGCATAATAATAGTATCCTTTTGATAATGTTCATACTGATATGTGTGTGTACTAAGGAACAAAAAGGGAGGATACATGAGATAAGCGAGAAAGGGGACATATTATTGTTTTTGAAGTAGGTATTTACAGTTTAGTAGTTGTGTAGCAATATGGAAAGATAAAGGCATAAGGATTCTACTAGGAGTTTGAGATAAATGGGAGACCAGTCAAAATTTGCTTTTAGAAGCACATTTAAGTTTAGCCAGAGTACAGAGCGCCGCTGATTTTGGAATCATGTCAAGTTACTTTGACCTTCATGCTTACAAGGGGTCAACAAGACGAGGGTAGGATAAATTACAGAAGAATTTGTTGGATGAGATGGAAAACATAAGATGTGTTTTATCTCTCCTAGAATGGGATTGAGATGATGGAGTATAGCACAGAGGGCTATCCATGAAACACCAAATTTGTTCATCCTGTATGATTCTTATGACTATATAAGATATATTGGCACCCACAATGATGGTGTAAATAACATCAAACACACATGAACTTATGAATATGCATTGACACCCACGATGATGATACATAAATGACAGCAATCACACTTGAATTTATAAAGGTGCATTATTTAGTTTATTGGCCAATAACAAGTGATACTTCACTTGTAAATCTATTAATAAGGGAACTGATGCTAATAGTATAATGCCAAATACAAGTCATGAATAAAGGAAGAGATTTTTCCCATTTCGTGCATTGCTTTCCGAGTATGCATACAATATCTTATTATGAGAAGATTTCATATATATATTCATCTTTCACGTAACTTGTTTCTTGTGGAAGGGGCTTTTTAGAAAATGTCACATTCTAATACAATGTTTAAGTATCGTTATCGGTGTCAATATCGCCAAGTTGTCCAGGGATAAATCATTTATTTATCGCTAATTATCGCTAAAATTAGGGGAAAGAGGGGAAAAGGATAAAATGAAGGTTTTTTGGGAGGATTTTTCTATATATTATTATACCCCTTTAGAATGTATATATACACCATTATGATTAATAACATACAAAAAAAATCATTTACTCTAGGGGGCACTCAATTTAGGCTCTATAGACGAGTCTATGAACCGTCCCACACTTTCTGTGAACAGTTATAAACTTTGCAACAGCCTGTGAATTAAACAATCACAATAAGATAACACACACTAGGAAGCATGATAAAACATATAAAAATGCATATGGTTCACAGTATGTAGATTGGATGTGTAGAATTGACATACTAAACTTTCATTAGGGTTCATTGGGTTTAAATAATGAAAACAATAAAAACCATTGAATCTCAATTAATGTCATGGTAAACATTTCATGTTTATCATCTAATCTTCTCGAAAATCTAAAGAGAAAAAAAAAAGATTTGAAAACATACCTCAACTTATAACTATATAAGCCGTACCTATCGGCACTGCCCTCTCCCTCCAACGGACTGCACCCGCGCATGCAAGAAAGAGAGAGAAAGACAGCCCCCCGGCTCCGGTGCCACCGTCTCAAGCGGCCTACACGCAGCCCCCACTTCCGGTGGCGTGCGATTAAGAGAGAGAGGGAGGGGGGGGCCAAGGGAGGGAGGAATCAATGGGTGAATATAGTATTAAACACCAATAGGTGCTTGCAGCATTAAAAACCAATGGGTAGATGCATGCAGCATTAAAATCCAATGAAAGGAGAGAGAACAAATCATAACATTTCTTTATCCCACCTCCAAATCAATCCTAGCCCCTCTTTGTCTCAAAATCTAGCTTTATTATATAGACTAGTAATGCCATGCCTTATACACTGCAATGGTTGCCTTCGGCACTGCAATGGTCGTCTTTAGCAGTCGCGACCCCGCCTCCGGCGAAGTACCACCCCCCACCCACAGCGCGTGCGAGAAAGAGAGAGAGATGCCTCTGGCGAGCCGACCCACGACGTCCGGTTAGCACCCCACGGGCCACCAACCCCCCCCCCCCCCCCCCAATTATAGAAAGGGAGTGCATGGGCGCATTCTTGGCATGAGAGGGGGAGATTATTGGGAACGTGTGTTTATTGGGGGAGAGAGAGAGAGAGAGACGCCTCGTGCGGAGACTGGAGAGAACGAGAGATTACTGGAAGAGATAGAGGAAGGTGCGGTCACAGTCGTCCGTTGCACCCAGGTCCGACCGGTGAATCCCAGTCAGCTCCTACTGGCATGCGAAGGGACGTTGTAATTGGATGCCACGTCATTCAGTTTAAATAAATCGATAAAATCTTGGGGATGAATAGCCATGAGAGCATTTTTGGTACCTGATTGAAATGTTGTACTTGCTTATGAACCAATCAAGCCATGCCACGTCGACCGTTATAAGGGAATTACAGGGGCCGTCAGTGTGGCATACACCCGAAAGCCAAGTGTAGCCATGTTAATCCCTTACAATGGTCTATGTGGCATAGCAAAATTGATAGGGATGGCAGCGGTGCGGTTTAAAATCAAAAACCGTGGTAAACCACACCGCAAGGTGCGGTTTTGGTTTGCCAAAATATAAAACTGTCAAGGTGCGATGCAGTTTCGGTTTTCTATTTCGATGTAGCGGTGCAGTTTCGGTTTTGACCGAAACCGCATAAAAATCGCACCATTTAGGTCATTATAATGATAAACCGTTGTGCGTCGCACCGCATGGTGCGGTTTCGGTTTTACATAATGGTACACCGTCATGGTGCGGTGTGGTTTCGATGTTGCGGTGAGGTTTCGGTTTTACCCAAAATCGCACCGTTGCCATCCCTAACAATTGGGTCAAATGTTTCAATCAACTAGCAAAAAGTAAAATGCTATTCTACCAACCCATTAGCCAACTTGACGTGGTATGTTCACAGTCGTCCGTACACCCAATGTGCACCGATGAATCGCACTCAGCCCCAACTGTCAGACAAACGGACTTTCGTTTGCCACGTCAAGATAGCAATGGAAAGTTGGCAAAGTGGTTAGCAAAATAGCATTGCTCAAGTAAAAGGAAAAATGTTAAGATAACAACCCGTTTTACTAACTTTCCTTTGCCAACCTTTACATGGCAAGTTCACAGCCATACGTGCCAACCATTTCCCCAATCACTGGATCACACACAACCTCAATTTTAGACTGTTGTGATCGATTGCATGTTAGGTTAGCAACCGAAATTTGGCAAAACAGCTAGCAGAATAGTACTGCTCTCACTATGGAGAAAAACTTTGGTATCATCCCCACCTTCGTTCCCATGAGATAATAGTTGTGTGAGCAGTCGACAACCAAGGCAGCTTGGGGCCACCACATAAGCCTCCTCCGGAGAGGATTCGAACCCTCATAGTGGCCGGGGAGTGAGGGTGGAGTGTGGGGGTGTCCGATGTCGGAGAAGGAGGTGGTGGTGTTGGTGGCTTGTGGTGATGCATAGGGAGAAGGGAGGGCCTACGGAGATCGTGGGAGGGGGGTTTCAAGCATGTGGCAGCCACCGATCGGGGCGCACGGTGGTCGGAGAATACTGTAAGAAGGATAAGGTGGATTCATGGGTGGGTGGTCGGAGTGGGGCACTTGCTGAAGGGTGTGTGCGGCTTAAGTGTCGCCGGAAGGTGGCGACTTCGAGATCTGGCTTCCTAAAGCGACAGCCGGCAAGATCAAGAAGCGGCTTAATGGCTCGGCTACCCCCTCTCATAGGGACGAAGGTGAGGAAGAAAGAGATCAACAATAAAGATGTGTTTTTATTAAATAAAGATGATGTGGCTTGTGAGGGTGCTCTAATTGGCCCATGATACCGGACCCTTTTGTATCACGTTAATACCCAAGTTTTTCTCCTCAAAGAAAGCGGCGAGAGATAATTAATGTGAGGGAGAATGCTACTCTGCTAATTCCCTTTGTCAACTTTCCTTTACCAACTTGATGAGGCAAGATCACAGTCGTCCCTGTCAGGCCCAACTGTCAGGCAAACAAACTATTTTGATTGGGTGCGACGTCAGCTTGGCAACCAAAAGTTGGTAAAATAGTTGGCAGAAAATCTGACAACAGAAAGTTGGCAAAAACGTGAGAGAGATAAATGTCACGTCAAGGAAATTGACCACGGGGAAACGCATGAAGAATCACACTAATTTCAAGTATGTCCCTTTTTTATAACAAAACCCTCAAATGTATTATAGATTTATATATTGCTTACAATCTAGTCCCTGTCCTTCCATCAACTGTTTCTTCATCTCCTCAATCTCACCCCTCCATCTCAACTCCGAGTCCATTCATCCAGCCTTCAATCTCAACCGCTCTTTGACTCTCCACCAAATGAATCGCACTCACCCCAGCCCAGCCAATAGATCCTAACCCTTCTTTATGTCCCCCCTCCTTTAAATCCCAACCTCTCTTTGTCTCAAAGGTCCTCCCCCCACACGCACACACAAAAAACCATATTATATTATATAGCGTTGAAATGATAAAATATACTAATCCTAAAGGAGTCGGCCTCGGTAACTTAACTTCGCATAACATATATAAGTAAAATCTAAATAGGACAGGACAGAAATGAGAGTGACCTTCCTCGATATAGCACAAAAAATGAAACATGATACAAAAATGTCAATCAAGTATTGTGGTGATGACGTTAAATATAATTTGTCCTAGCTGCACCGCCTTGTGTGACTAGAGTTTATGAGGATATGTTTAGATTATGTATCCTCATTTTCATGAACTAATCACATATAACTTTGAGGTTTACAGTTCAAATTGAGTGATCATATATCAATTGAAATTTCAATCATGGAGCTAACATAGGTTGGCTTAAGATATTTGTATGGTTAGAAAAGCCTTTAGTAATAGGATAAGACTACCTTTACCCAACTGTCGGCCTATCCCTAATCGAATGATTCAATTATAACATGTTACCATAGATTAGTGGTTTATGAGTTGGAGTTTTTATGTAGTGCCATACCGTATTATGCATGTTTCTGTTAAGATGTATTAATGTATATACATACACTTAGAGTATAGAGGACTTACATGTATTGCCCATATATTGGCCTTTGGCCTAATGAGATTCATTCTCTCCTCAAACCCTAGTCATCTCTCTCTCTCTCTCTCTCTCTCTCTCTCTCTCTCTCTCTCTCTCTCTCTCTCTCTCTCTCTCTCTCTCTCTCTCTCTCTCTCTCTTATAGGGTTTGTCACATGGTATCAGAGCCAGGTTGATCATCGTCGGCGTCTTCACATATCCGATCCCTTGTCTCCCGACGTCGCAGCCGCCTCGGAGTCCCTCAAGATCTGTTCTGCAAGTCCGGCTATCAACCATCTCTTGCGAAGCCGTTTCATGCTTCCCCGGAAAAGCCCTCTCGTTCGAAGCTCAGAATCTGATCCGATCACCGGCGAAGCCCTCCCATGCGAAGCCCGCAGGGTCCGCTGCAGATCACCCACGCACGCGAGGCCTGCAAATCGCGAACCTCCCAGTCGATCCTTCGCGATTCCTCAGGAACTCGACATCACCGCCCACAGGCTAACGGATTGCCCGCAAAATCGCAAACGACTCATAATCTTTGGATATCCCAGTCAATCCACTGCGCCAGGGTCCGCTGCACTTCGCCCCACGAGCCCAATCCTTCACAGTGAAGCTGCAATCACGTCGATCTTGTCTCGCGCCCCTTCTGTCAGATACTTCTGGCCTCTGTACCCGATTTCCTGGGCCCTTCTTCCATATCGTCTTCCTCCTCAATGACGACTACTCCAATCGTGACACCTTAAGAGATTCCGAGGGATTTTCTCCCTCTCGCGACGGATTTCCTCCTCCAAAAGGCGTCCAATTGGCCAGTCTGATCAGCCACAGTAGAATCTGCACTCGAGGGGCGCAATCTTCGAGGGCATCTTGATGGCTCTGTCACCTATTCGTTTGATGATCCTGCTTATGGCCCATGGCGGCTTCATGATCAGCTCATCAAGGCATATCTCGTGCTTTCGTGGATCATTCCCTCCGTCGGGATATGGTTGGACTTGCTACTACTGCGACAATTTGGGGCCACGTCACTGCCCGCTTTGTTGAGAAAAGCGGTGCACGTGAGTACCAGCTTCTCACTCAGGCTCAATCAGCACATCAGGACGAGTTGACTGTTCAGCAGTTTTACTGTCAGATGCGATCCTACTGGCGGGACCTACAGGATCTCGGTCATGTTCCTAATCTGACACGTGTCCTTGAGTACCAGCTCTACCAAGAGCGTCTCCAGCTCTACCAGTTTTTCGCTGCCCTTCGACCTGAGTTTAGTGCTTTAGCGGAACAGCTCCTTCACCGTGACAGCCTTAATCGTCTTGACGAGGCCGTCGCTAAACTGGTAGCTGAGGAGACTCGTCTGCATATCCTTGCTTCCAGGGTCACATCTCTTCCACCTAGTCTTCAGGGTGTATTGGTTGCATCTCCACCACCTGCAGCCTTAGGTCCTTCAGCTGCTTTTGTGCCTTCTCTCGCTGCTGCTGCGTCACACGGCAGACCATTCTGCAGCCACTGTCAGATGTCGGGCCACTTTCTGGACACCTGCTACTCGCTTCATCCAGAGAAGCGTCCTACTTACAGAGATAGAGACTCCTGAAGCCACGGCCATAACCGTAGACGTGGTCGACCGGCTCCTACTGCTGCAGCAGCTGCCTCTTCAGTCTTGGTTGGGGACCTACAGTCCATTCGTGAGAAGCTGACTCAGCTTAAACTCTCTCAGCAGTCTGCCACTCCGTCTGGACCTTCCAGCCTCGGTCCTCTCTGCCTCTCCTGGTAGTTCTAATGTTTGGATATTAGATTTGGGTACCTCGCACCATATGACTCCAGATGCCTCCCTGCTCACTGTCTGCCAACCTGCAATGCACTTGCCACCAATCCACACTGCGGATGGCTCTCATTTAGCCATCTCTCATTTGGATCCATCACTACCGCCTCTGCTCCCGCTAGCCGCCTTTCCTTACCTTCTGTGCTTCATGCTCCCACACTCCACATGTTTCTGTTAGTGTTTTGTAGGACTCTAGTTGTTCGGTGACCTTTACCTCTTCTTCTTGCTCTGTGCAGGATCTACATACTGGCCGACCGATTGGAGCAGGTCGTAGGACAGGCGGACTATACCAGATGGAGTTTCTTCACTCTCCGACTCTGTGTTCTTCTGGGTTTTGTGGAGTTGTCTCTCCTTATGGCGACCTGTGGCACAGAAGGCTGGGTCATGTGTCGGAACCACGACTTAAGAGATTACTCCATTCTGGAGCCCTAGGTCATGGTCCTTTTTCGTCATTGTCTACTTGTATCGGCTAGAAGCTCGCAAAAGCTGTTGCCCTTCCCTTTTCATCCAGTACTTCTCAGAGCTCTGCTCTTTTTGACCTTGTTCACTCTGATATTTGGGGATCTTCTCTCATCCCATCAATGAATGGCTATTTATATTATATCTCATTTGTGGATGATTTCAGTTATTACACCTAGGTGTATCTCCTTCGTTGTCGCTCAGATATTCTCCAGGTTTATCAGGATTTTACATCCATGATCCACACACAGTTTGATCGTCGCATTAAGATCTTTCGATCTGATTGTGCCCTTGAGTATTTGTCCACCGCTATGCGCACCCTTATTCAGTTCCATGGGACAATTTTTCAGCACTCGTGCCCTCACATCCATGAGCAGAATGGCGTTGCTGAGAGGAAGCATCGCCATACTCTTGCAACTACTCGTGCTCTTCTCCTTTCAGGTTCTGTTCCTTGGCACTTCTGGGCTGAGGCTCTTCTGACCTCAGTCCAACTCATTAACATCACTCTTTCGTCAGTTCTTCCGGATAATTTGTCTTCTCACAAGCGTCTCCTCTCGACCACTCCCAACTACAACACTCTTCGCACGTTTAGGTGCACCTGTTTTGTCCTTCTTCCTCCCCGTGAGCGCACGAAGTTGTCTGTTCAGGCATCTAAGTGCATCCTTCTTGGGATCAGCACTGAGCACAAGGGATACCGCTACTATAACCCTGTTGCTCGTCGCTTGCGTATTTCTCGACATGTCTCTTTCGTCGAGGATACGCCCTAATACTCTCCTGAGCCTCAGAATCTCACATTTCTCGAGGTTTATTCTCCTCTGTCCTCGACACCTGAGCCTCCTTTGTCGGCCTCACCGGCTCCATTGGCTCCCCCGGCACCACTGGCTCCTTTGCCAGTTGTTTCTCCAGCTTCTCCAGGGGACTCCGTGGCTTCCTCCTCTATGTTTGTGCCTCTCTCTCCTCCTCGGGTTGTCTCTCCTTTTCCTCAGGTTTACTCTCGTCGGACTGCCCCTGTATCTCCGTTTCCTTCCTTCTCCAAGGATGTCGGTTCCCCTGTTGTTGAGTTTACTCCTGATTTTTCACCTACTGTGCCTGCTCTGTCATCGCCGGTCGTGGATCTGTGCCCGCCTCGCTACCCTCAGCGCCAGCACTACCCGCCTGAACGCTTTAGCTATGACATTGGGCCTCCTGATCGCTTAGCATTTGCATCTATCTGCAATTACTCGCCTCAGTTTACTGCTTTTCTTACCGCTGTGCACGCAAATCAGGAGCCTCGGTCCTACCCTGAGGCCATTCAGTTTCCTCGGTGGCGTCAGGCTATGGATGAGGAGTTACAGGCCTTTCAGCAGACTCAGTCCTGGGATGTTGTCCCACTGCCCTCTGAAGTTGAACCTGTCAGCTGCAAGTGGATCTATAAGGTTAAGCACCGACCTGATGGATCTATTGAGCGACACAAGGCTCGAGTGGTAGCCCGTGGCTTTACTCAGGAGTATAGCATTGACTATGAGGAGACCTTTGCTCCGGTGGCTCAAATGACCATTGTTCGAACTCTTCTGGCGGTTGCAGTCGTTCGTCACTGTCCCCTTCTTCAGATGGATGTGAAGAATGTCTTTCTTCATGGTGACCTATCTGAGACTGTCTACATGGATCCTCCTCCCAGTCTTCGCGTTCCTCTTCAGCATGTGTGTCGTCTTCGTCGGGCCATTTATGGGCTCAAACAGACTCCTTGTGCCTGGTTTGAGCGGTTCAGTCGTGCTGTCAGGGAGCTTGGTTACTCAGAGTGCAGTCAAGACCACACTCTGTTTGTGAGGTTCGTCCCCGCAGGGCCGGGCGATCCTACTGTTGTACGTGGACAACATGATCATCACTGGGGATAATTCTGCTGCAATTGCTTGCCTTCAGCAACACCTAAGTAGCCAGTTTCAGATGAAGAACTTGGGTACTCTTCGCTACTTTATCGGTCTTGAGGTTGCATACAGTGCAGATGGCATTCTGCTCTCTCAGCAGAAGTACCTTTCTGATATCCTTAGTCGTGCTACCCTCTCAGATACCCGCACAGTAGATACCCCCCTTGAGCTTCACTCGAAGCTACGTCCTACAGATGGAATCCCTCTTTCAGATCCCACTCAGTACAAGCAGATTATGAGGCAGCTTGTCTACCTCTGCATCACTCGACCTGACATTGCGCATGTTGTCAGTATTGTCAGCCAGTTTGTTGCAACTCCACGCTCAATTCACTACGGTGCTCTTCTTCGGATCCTCCGGTACCTCAGAGGAACAGTTACTTGCTCCTTGTTTTTGTCGTCCTCTTCCTCTCTCACTCTTCGAACCTACTCAGATGCAGACTGGGCTGGAGATCCGACTACACGCCGCTCCACCACTGGTTACTGCTTGTTTCTTGACGACTCTCTGATATCCTGGCACAGCAAGAAGCAGAAAGTGATGTCTCTTTCCAGTACTAAGGCTGAGTACAGGGTCATGGCCTCCACGACCAAAGAGATAGTCCACCTTCGACGTCTCCTTAATGATCTCGGTATTGCTTTCTGCGGGCCTACTCCACTTCACTGTGATAACCGGAGTGCTATTCAGATCGCTAGCAATCTGGTTTTTCATGAGAGAACAAAGCACATCGAGATTGACTGTCACTTCGTCCGACAGGAGTATAAGGCCAAGACGATCTCACTACCCTTCATTCCCTCAGCAGACCAAATAGCTGACTTCTTCACGAAATCACATCCTACGCCACGCTTTCGGTCTTTGGTTGGCAAACTCTTGGTGTATGATCCACCTTGAGTTTGAGGGTGAGTGTTAAGATGTATTAATGTATATACATACACTTAGTGTATAGAGGACTTACATGTATAGCCCATATATTGGCCTTTGGCCTAATGAGATTCATTCTCTCCTCAAACCCTAGTCTCTCTCTCTCTCTCTCTCTCTCTCTCTCTCTCTCTCTCTCTCTCTCTCTCTCTCTCTCTCTCTTAGGGTTTGTCACAGTTTCATCAATATAAATCAACATAAGAATCATGCTTAGATAATTTTGGATACAGATCCATTGTGAGAACCAAATGATTGTCTTAAATTTTTAATGAGTTTGCAACTTATGATTTGAAAAAATAGCTTTTTATGTGTATGTTACTATGTTCTAAGTAACTTCACACCCGAGAAGAAATATCACATTTAGAAAAAAAAATAAAGATTACTATTAAAATATTATTAGCTTTTCTTATTGTATGTTATGTGATTTTTTCGTAACTTGTCAACCTAGAAGAAATAAAAATTAGGAATAATATCAACATACTTCCCATTACTTAAAACAATACATATATATGATTATGAACTTAAAACACAAGGGTATTGAAATCAATTCTGCAAAAAATATATAACTAGCACACTAGGATTGAATAGATGACAATTCAATGCATGATAAAAGAACAAAGTACTTACGAATCCTTATTCATCATTCATTTCTATTTAGGGCTATATTTGTTGTCAATGAAAGGTTTTTCATGTCTTTTCTAACAACTTCCATCAATGGCATTTTCGATCTTACCCTCCTCCTTGGACCTTCCACACTAATCAAGGACCCTCTCCTTATCGGGGCCACCTCAGCTCTACGTTGTACATGCCCAAACATCTGTTACCCATTATCATGTCCTCAATTGGTGCCACTCCAACACTTCCTCTAATACAATCATTCATCACTCTATCCCCCCTAGATTTTCCACACATCCACCTCATCATCCCCATCTCTGCCACGCTCATCTTATGAGCTCGAGCACTCTTAAGGACCAACATTATGAACCACATAATATTGCGGTCTTATTGTTGTCTTGTAAAATTTATCATTAAGTCTTAAAGGCATGTGTTGATCCTATAGGACTCTTGACGCCCCTCTCCACTTCATCCAACCAGCTCCAATCCTATTGAAAATATCATCATCTATCTCTCCATTCTTCTGTGTGTCAAATCAAACAAACAGTATTCCAATTCTTGTAGAATCACATAGCTCCCAGTGATAACTTTGTTTTGAGTCAATTAAGATGACCCAAAGTTTGCAGAGTTGATTTATACTAATAATCAAAAAAGCTTGCTTCCCCAAGCTCCATATTAATTATGCTTTACAATTGGTCCCTATCCAAGGCCAAGTCCTACAGAAATGGAGACGGTGCAGGTATCAAAGACTTTGGACAAGGAACAAAGAAAAAAGTGGATAAAATCATAAATTCATATACCTACCTGTGCCATCCTCACTAAAGATTCATACACAGCGGTATCTCCATGGGGATGAAATTTACCTAACACCTGCAACAGAACAATAGTTGCACAAGTAATTGGACAACAATAAATGAAAAAAGTCCACAAGTGCAAACCATGAAATCTAGTCTATGGGAAAATCAAAGGAAAAAAGTCTAAGACCAACCACATTAAAGAATGAAGAATAAAGGCAGATGTGGGATATACCTCCCCAACAACTCTAGCACATTTCTTGAAAGGCTTACGAGATGACAGGCCTAATTCATGCATCGCAAACCTGCAAACCAATTTAAATACACAATGATCTTAACCAGCAGTATTCAGCAAGTGTTTCACCAACAGTTTAGGGTTTGATCGAAATACAACAAATATAATGGTAACTAATTCACAGATTCGAAAGAAAAAACATTTTCAAAAATATCCAACAAGATTTTCATGCAGGTCCGGAAAATGATAGCTCCGCTAAGAAGTCAACCAACTAGCATGAAATGTTTTCAATAGAGTTTCCATATCCAAGGTCCAGAATTTATCTAGCATCAGCAGAATAATGGGCGAACAAAAACAATATCATAAAAATTGAAACCAATAGAATCACAGATGATTGAAATATTCAAATGTTTTTTATTTTTGTGAGGCATGAAATATCCAAATGTTAACAATACATTCGAGGCAGGTCAAAAAATCCACATTGAATAGCACGATAAAATGGTATACAATAGCATTCCATCATGGACCAATCTAAAACAATAATGTATCTAGTTCAACAATGAATACAATGATCGCATATTCATCTCCTTGACGCAAGAGTGAATGAGTGAAGCATCATATAATCTCGTCCATGCAGAATGAAATTTCTTATGCAGTAATTTTACAAACCCCAACTCCCAAATTTTACCAAGGGGTGTGTAGGTAAACTCCCAATGGGCCGGTGAACATTCTCAAAGGGATTAGTCCGAGCCCGAAGTGGGTCCATTCCCGGAGTGGTTTTGGGACACCAGCCCATCTTAAAACCAAAAAAAACTACACCAGCATCATAACCGTAAAAATACAATCCGGGTTTAAAAATTTCGTTAAACAAAACATGCGTCCAAAAGGGGTTTCATTAGATTTCTAGTTGAACACATCCAAAGAAGTGAATCAGATAAAACCAAAGGCATTACACAAGTAAGAGCCTCGGGACACAGGATCCATTCTTCTATACAAAATACAATCAGAATCTGCAAGGAAACCGATAGGTAGCTTACAGTATCCTGCGGTGCACCGGCTTCAACCCATCCCGCACGTCCGGCAGCGCACGGCCGAGCAACACCGACATAGCATAGGCCATGTACGCCTCCGTGGCTTCCTTGTGGAGCTCCGTGGGGACGATCCTCCCATCCCGGGAGCCGCTCCTCTCCTTCACCAGCAAGGCCCCGTCCCCCCCTTCCTCCGCCTTCTCTTCCTTCGCCGCCGCCGCCCCAACCTCTTCCTCTCTGTCCCTCCGCTTCGACCGCAGGGCTTCGACTGACCGCCGGGGCCCGGAGGACAGAAATCGGAGCTCGGGGAAGCAGCGTCGGGAATTGGGGATGGATATTGATAAAAGGGGGGAGAAGGAGGGTCGGCAGCGCGCTAGAGAGAAGGAGGTGAGGCGGAGCATGGTGGAGAGCGCCATTTCGAGGGTGCGTGAAACCCTAATTTCTCTCCCCAGACAGCCACGCCATTAGCAGGGTTTTGCGAGGGTTTTGGAGTGCTGTGAGCGGGGGACTGAGGCGGGAGACGGGTCCGTAGATTTCTCGCACGGGTCTTTGTCTAAAATTTAGGGTTTCGCTCGCTGTCGGTGCGCGCCAAGATCCGCTACGGACCTACGGTAGTACGGAGTTCGGACCAGTTTGGTTTGTGCTCCTGCGACACGCACGTGCCTCTGTTCACTGTTCAATCGGCGCTCACACGGGCCCTACGACTCTACGACCCACTTGACCGTGCGCACGGTTCTATTGGCCTCCGCTCTGTCTGATTCTCAAGGTCAGGTTTGATTGGGTTACTTTTCAGGTTTGGTATGATCCAATTAAGCTTTGCGTTGGACTAGTGATAATCTCTTATTAGACTTCAAACTTTTGAATAGAACATGTGGTAGTCTTTCAAATTTTAGGGTAAATTACACTTTGCCCCCCCCCGGGAAGTTTAGCACAAAAGCACTTAACCCGCCTTTAGTTTATTTTGTTTCAAATAGTTCCCTAAAGTTTGAAATGCTAGCACAATACCTTTTTTGTCAACCACTTAATTTTCTCATTTCGTAATTATTATCTGATCAAAACAGACTTGAAGGGAGCAAAATGTAGTTTTTAACTATAGGAGGGTTAAGTGTTTTTTAACTAAACTTTAGGGGGCAAAGTACAATTTATCACAAATTTTAGGGAAATTTTATTTATACCCCAAAAATCTGTAATTAGCCCCCGTATCCCTAGCGATTCTCAATAACTTACTCAACAAACCTTTAATACCAACAATGCCCTTTTTTTTATACCCCAAACCCCAAAGCCCCTGCTCAGCTTCTTTTGTACCCCCAACCCAACCCAATGTATGTTTAAACTTAGCCCACGCCCAACTCGTCGGGTTGTGCGGGGTGGGTTCAGGTTACCCCGCCCAAAGTCGGGTTGGGTTCGGATTGGCCCGCCCAAGTTGCAGCTAGGGGTGGCAATGAGTCGTGTCGTGTCTAGTTTCGTGTCGTGTCCAAAACCCCTAGACCCGGACCCGACCCGTTTAACTAATCGTGTCTAGATCCTAAACCCGTACCCGACTCACTAATAAACAGGCAGACCCGATAAGACCCGTTTACCACCCGGATCTATTCAGTTGACCCGATTCGACGCAATCCGACTTGACCCGAAAGACCCATTGGTATTATATATTATAGTATCGGATTGCTGGTAGACCCGACCCGACCTGACCTATTGAATACTAAACGGGTCTTCCTGGGTCTACCGTGTCCAGACCTAAACCCGGACCCGACCCGTTTAATAAACGGGTCTATCGTGTCGACCCGTTTACGACCCGAACCCGTTTAGCCTTGACCCAAACCCGCTAACTTCGTGTCGGGTCCTGTCGGGTCGAGGAGAAATAATTCGGGTTGGGCTCGGATTAGCCCGCCCAAATTCGGGTTGGGTTCAGGTTGGACTCAGGTTGGGTTCAGGTTGGCCCCGCCCAAGTTGCAGCTCTACTTGTGCCTTCAAGTATCTACCAATTGCATGGGGTTTATTTAAGAGTGGGGTACTGGGGTGTATTCAAGAGTGTATATAATTGGGGTATATTTAAGGGGGTATGTATTTGATTGGGGTATAATCAAGTTGGAGCGGGCCATTTAACTGGGGTGTATTGAAGGTGGGGTGTAAGGGGGAAGGGTATTTTTGGGATAGGAATGGGGTATGAAAAAAAAAGTTGGGGTGCGTTCAAGTTTGTTGGAAATGGGGGCTAATTACAGATTTATGGGGTATGAATAAAATTTCCCAAATTTTATTCATACCCAAAAATCTATATTTAGCCCCCATTTCCAACAAACTTGAACACACCCCATTTTTTTTTTCATACCCCATTCCTATTCCAAAAATACCTTTCCCCCTTACACCCCACCTTCAATACACCCCAATTAAATGGCCCGCCCCAACTTGATTATACCCCAATCAAACACATACCCCCTTATATATACCCCAATTATATGCACTCTTGAATACACCCCACTCTTAAATAAACCCCATGTAGTTGGCTCATACTTGAAGGTAGACGTAGGGCTGCAACTTGGGCGGGCCAACCGAAACCCAACCCAAGCACAATCCGAACCCAACCCGAATTTGGGCGAGCTAACCTGAACCCAACCCGAGCCCAACCTGAATTATTTCTCCTCTACCATATTGAAGCCAGTCAACCCACCCCGCACAACCCCGATCAGCCCGGCCAACTCGACGGGGCTTGGGCGAAGAAAGTTCAAACAGACCTTGGGTTGGGTTGGGTTGGGGGTACAAAAGACGCTCAATTAGGGCTTTGAGGTTTGGGGTACAAAAGAAAAGGGCATTGTTGGTATTAAAGGGTCGCTGAGTAAGTTATTGAGAAATGATAGGGAGACGGGGGCTAATTACAGATTTTTGGGGTATTAATAAAATTTCCCTTTTATAAGCTCGGCAATTATAATTTTTTTACCAAATGTGTGATATGCCCCAGCAACATATCCTTTTTAACGATAAGGATCTATAGCATTTGTTTTTTACAATAGGTCCCTGCGAATGGATTTGTTTGAAGGATACGTTTCTATTCCACGATCTACTATATCCTTGGTGGGGTTTTTTTATATATCAACTTTACCCTTTTGCATTCATTTCTTTGCATAATTTAGAACACCATTTTTTACATTCAGCCATAATTTTTGAAGTACATTCAATCCTGATCGGACGATTGTGATATGATTTGTACCATAGTCGTCCATACTTTTGTACTAGTATTTTTGTACAAATTAGATCATAGTTGTCCTTTACATCCAGCCATGACCAGTTAGTTGCAATCAGTCCCGATCGGACGGTTAAAAAAATATTAGTCACCCATGCTTTTTTACCTTTTTTTTTTTTTTGTACAAATCAAATCTTACATCCAACCCCAACCGATTAATTACAATAAGTCTCGATCGAATGGTTGTGATTTGATTTCTACCAAAGAGTAACAATCATATGGCAAAGTGTAACAAGAGGTAAAAAGTAACAATCATGTAGCAAAGAGTAACAACATGGTAGCAAAAAGCAACAATTTAATATGATAACAAACATTAATTGTAGCTTATTATGAATATTACTTATATATGTCTGATCACAATGTTGACCTTTTCATGACAAAAGTATATCTTCTTATGTAAAAAAAGTTGATTCTATCTCGCACAAGAATAAATTCAGTAAAAAAGAGTAACTCTTTCTTATGTTGTTAGAGATTTTTTTTATGAAAATATACATTAAAAAAAATCACATTGTTTTGTGATTTTAAATCGATGTCTGGAGTGGTTTCAATTATTTTTGTCCAATAAAGAGTTCAAGTTCACTTGATGACAGAAAATATAAATTTGATGAACTTCAGTTGGGCATTGTTGTCCTTTTTTCTTTTTGGATCAGCAGGATTTCAGAAGGGACCTAATGCAATACAGAACTTACTGAGGGACTCATTGCAAGTATATTCTTCTGTCGAGGACTTATAATTTAGTCCCCCAAATTTTTTTGACATCCCTTAAATATCTAAGTAGCCTTTGTAGTTCCCGCTTTCGATCACTTCCCACCCCTTCTTTATCGGACTTGACTCTATTCCAGTAATGAAAATCAGTCAGCGACGATTCAATAGCGAGGGAAATTAGTGATAAGCTCCTATAATAACAAGTTCCGTTGATGGTAGAGATTGGGCAGGCTAGGCTATGTTGGCAACTCTCTCTCTCTCTCTCTCTCTCTCTCTCTCTCTCTCTCTCTCTCTCTCTCTCTCTCTCTCTCTCTCTCTCTCTCTCTCTCTCTCTCTCTCTCTCCTCCAGCCTCCTTAGTTGCCGATTTCCCTTTCCAGGTGTGGCCCTATGTGGAGGTAGTGCAAGATCTGATTTTCCTTCATATTCCCAATGACATTCAACATCCTCCTCACGTGGGGCACACACAGCAATGCACTATCGAATGTGGCAGAGCATGCCCCGCTCTCATACCATGTGACATCACCAAGAATGCTCCAAAATGTCGATCTTAGGAAAAGGGGAGCAACACAAGATATATGAAGGCAATGATACATAGCAACACACTATCAGATGAGAGAATCTCCCTTTCCCCTTTTCCCATCCTAACCTAGGGTTTCGTCGACCTCTTCTTGGCCTCCTCGAACGCCGGCGGCGGCTCCGGGGGGGCCAGGTCTTTGGTCTGATGCATCTAGGGGAGGGATATGGCCCCTCCTTCGCTCCCTTGTAGATAGGGGTTGCTCCTCGCCGCAGGATTTTGTCCTCGTCATATCGGCGTCGGAGTGGCGTCGGAGCGGTCGGTCGATGGCCTCTCCTCGAGTGTGGGATCGTGGATCTGTCGCCGGAGCCAGCGAGAGCAGTAGATCTGGCCCCGGCCCCCTTTGTGAGTCAGTGGATTTTCGAGATCTCCTCCACTGGCCGGCAGTCACGTGTCCTGGAGTTGGGGTGGAGGCGGGGTTTGATGGAGATGAGTTGTGGTGCTACGACTCCCCCCATTGGCCGACGGCTGGTGATGGTGGCGATGGCGGTGCTCGCCTGTGTTTATTTTTTTGTTGTTTTTATGTTTGGTGTGGCTTGTGGTGTGCTCTCTGCATGTGGTCGGAGTTGGTGGTCTGGCGGCCCTTTTCTTTTATTTGTTTAGATCTTATTAGGTTGTATTTTGGGCGTCTCAGTGCGTCGATGATTGTCCTGCCTGGTTGGCGGTCGTGATGTGTGCCGGTTGGCGATTTTCCCGCCGGTGGTGGCGGTCCCCCCCCTGCTTGTGCCGGCATGTGGCACCTCCCGGAGGCCCGATTGTGGCCTCCCCCCTTTGAAGAACCAAAAAAAAAACACTATAAGAGGAGGTGAAGCGCGACCAGCTCTGATACCATATGGCAAGGCAAGAGCGGCACATACATACCTTCTGTGTTGATATTATGTGTTGATACACACACCTGACAATACCGGAGTTTCAGGCGTAGACAGCAACAAGTTTGCTTGCGTATCGACAACTTTTATATTCAAACAGAATCAAACATATCAGTCTTGTTGAATGAAGATCAGTCAAGACCTTTAGGAACAATTATTTGTCTCCATGATCATTAAAAAAAAACAGAAATTAAATACAAAACCAACAATTTTCCCCCTCTTCATCAAATAGGGGGTCTCGTTCAACAATTCTAACACAGCCATTTCGGCACATGATAAGGCCTTTCATAGATATCGTCCCACTTTCTGGTCAACAAATTGGATTCATTGCCCGAGAAAATACACGAGCCATCGGGGGTCTACCCAGCAGCAGCAGAGGTTGCAGATGTGGGTGCAAATTTTGGTAAGAAGGTTACCAACAGCGGGACCCACCGGCCCTGCCTGGTGGGCCGCCGGAGACCACAGCGGGACCCACCGGCCCTGCCTGGTGAGCCCCCGGAGACTACCACGGGACCCACTGGCCCTGCCTGGTGGGCCCCCGGAGACTACAGCGGGACCCACTGGCCCTGCCTGGTGGGCCCCCGGAGACTACAGCGGGACCCACCGGCCCTGCCTGGTGGGCCCCCGAAGACCACAGCTAACTGTGGGTGCAAATTTTGGTAAGAAGGTTGCCAACAGCGGGACCCACCGGCCTTGCCTGGTGGGCCCCCGGAGACCACAGCGGGACCCACCGGCCCTGCCTGGTGAGCCCCCGGAGACTACCACCGGACCCACTGGCCCTGCCTGGTGGGCCCCCGGAGACTACAGCGGGACCCACTGGCCCTGCCTGGTGGGCCCCCGGAGACTACAGCAGGACCCACCGGCCCTGCCTGGTGGTCCCCCGAAGACCACAGCTAACTGTGGGTGCAAATTTTGGTAAGAAGGTTGCCAACAGCGGGACCCACCGGCCCTGCCTGGTGGGCCCCCGGAGACCACAGCGGGACCCACCGGCCCTGCATGGTGAGCCCCCGGAGACTACCACGGGACCCACTGGCCCTGCCTGGTGGGCCCCCGGAGACTACAGCGGGACCCACTGGCCCTGCCTGGTGGGCCCCCGGAGACTACAGCGGGACCCACCGGCCCTGCCTGGTGGGCCCCCGAAGACCACAGCGGGACCCACCGGCCCTGCCTGGTGGGCCCACGAAGACTACCACGGGACCCACCGACCCTGCCTGATGGGCCCAAGAGCCTGTGGAATCCCCCCCAGGAGACGGTAGCAGGGTCCACCAACTTTACCTGGAGGATCCCCAGATACGACAGCAGAAAATCGCCATTTACCACCAGAGAATCCTATAAATAGCAGAGCCTTCGAATGTAAAAGGATCGGATTTTCAAAACCTGAAACTCCAGAACTCAAACCAGAGCTCTGAAAACAGATCAGTGCCATCATCTGATATCTGTCTCAGAAACCTCTATCTCCTCTTACCCTCTACCTCACCTTGATCTTCTTATTGTCTTTGAACAAGTCGAAGAAACTTCAGTGACACTCGGCCTGTCGAGGTCACTTCGAAACAAGTGTTAGTGAATTCGGGTTGCTCCCTATAGCACGGAGACGTAGGCTTCGGCTGAACTCCGAGATCACTTCTCGTGTCAACACTCTCTCTGATTGCATCTCTCTATTTACATATCAAAAGTTGCAATTCCAATCGACATATCGAACAAACGATCTCTTCAACTCGAACTTCAATTGACTGGTGCTGCGAAGTCTTCGGGTCGGCACGAAGATTTTCCCCCACAGTTTGGCGCCGTCTGTGGGATACGAGCAAAAAGTCCAGCTCTCCGCTACTCCTTGATCGGTTGAGCATACAACCGATCTTGATAGCCAAACTTCCTCGCCCCCTCGGTTGATCAGACAACTGATCGGATGTCGGCACTCTCGTTGCACCCTTCGCTCTCTGAATGGCGAGGACGAAACATCAGGGTCAACCAGAAGGAAGTAACACTCAACAACAACCTCGTCCCGAGACTCGTTCAATGAGTCAAAGGCTCAACTTCGGACAGCCCCTTGCTGTCCCCGAGATGGGGGTTCATTCATGGAGTGGGAGATCTGTCGATCGACCGATCGCTCACCCTGCACGGCAATCAATTGGGCAAACAGTCCCCGCTCCTGCTGAAGACCCTCCATCGACCAACCAAATTTCGGCGGTCGATTTCCAACTCCTCCAATTGGCGAAGCAAAACGCCACCCTCACCGCTGAGAGGGATGCTCTTAAGAAAGCAGCTTCCGAGGTTGGGATCGCTCTACCTATTCCCTCTGCAAGTGAGAGGGTCGATCTTCCTCGATATTCAATCCACTCCGAGCAACGGAGGTCAATGGGCACTGCTGCCCTCGAGAGGATTCGACGCGACCCAACTCCCTCTGCTGCCCTCTGGAAGCAAAGTGTTTGGGACCGCCTCGACGAAGAGTCCTCCCAATCATCTTCTGGCCGCAACTGCGACAAGAGGGCACCTTCAAAGCTCAACATACAAAGGAAGCACCAGATGAAAAGGCGCTCCTTCAAAGAGTAGAGTCTCCCCTTCCATTCCACTTCAACGTGGACTTGGATCGGACCTTAGACACCGACTTCAACCGGCAAATACTTCAATGCCCGAGCAAGACCTCGCGATCTTGCCTCTTGACCCACCTCTAGGTCGAGGACATGGTCGCAGGGATGGGTATTCCTCCGTCGGACCTCTCCATCGAAGCCTATTCGAATCAACATTTCCAAGGGGATGGAGAACTCCCACTCTCCCCAAATTCAATTGCATCAGAGGAGATTCGACTCTCCATATCCTCGCATTCAAGCAAGCACTAACGCCGCACGAAGAAGAAAACAACGTGCTCTGCCGCACCTTTGCAGGAAGTCTCGATGAGCCGTCACTCGACTGGTATCACAATCTCCGAGCTGGGTCCATCACCCAGTTCGGTGTTTTGGCTAACTTATTTGTACAGCATTATCAGCTCAATCTAAAGCCAGAGAAGAAGCTCGACTCTCTCTATCGGCTAAGGATGGGTGCCGACGAGACTCTCCGCAGCTTCATGAGGAGATTTCGCAACGAGCATGCTGCTCTCTCTGGAAGACATCTGGATGATGAAGCCATCATGCTGGCTTTCCAGAACGCCCTCCGCTTCGATCTACATATCTACAACGATTTCATTCGCAATCCCCCTCCCTCTCTGGGTGCAATGTTTGATCGAATCCAGAGAGAGATTGAGGTGGAAGACGATCAAGTCGCTCGAAAAGGGCGAGAGTCAAAGAGAAGGCCTACTGAGAGAAAAGCTCCAAAGTATGCTGTCAAAGCTCACAACGCTGAAGCAGCAGCCCCTCCAGCCAACAAACGATCAAAGAATGATGGGTGTCGATCTCCGACGAAGACCACTTTCACCGAGTGGAATTTACCTGTTGAACAGATCCTTGACCGCATTCAACACGAAGAATTCCTTCGAAGGCCCAATCCACTTCAGCCGAACACAAAGTTCACGGCCGACAAAACTGTTTATTGTGATTTCCATCGAAGCCATGGCCATTCCACCGATCGGTGCTATCGGCTAAAGTTTCATCTCGAAGACTTGCTGAGAGAAGGCCATCTCCATGAATTCACCAGAGAAGGACAAGATCAACGTCGATCCTCTGCAAAGGGGAAAGAGGCTTGCTGGATTCATCAGATCTCTTCCAATCCATCACCTCTCACCGTGAATGCCAATATCTTTGGCATTCATGGATCATTGCACAATCAATCAGTGACCGAGAAGGAAGTCGATCGGCAGATTCGGCGCATCTTCCATGTTCGATCTACTGCAAACAAAGAAGATACCTGGATCAAGAAGCCCATCGAAGGTCTTGCTTGGCCGTCCATCGTCTTCAACGACACCGATCTTCAAGGAGTTCATACTCCACATCGAGACCCCCTGGTTTTGAAACTCATCATCGACGGAAGCACCGTCAATCGGATCCTCATCGACACCGGGAGTTCCATCGACATTATGTTCTCAGACTGCTTCAAACGTCTGGAACATAAATATCAAAGCCTTGACGTCGTTCCAATTGTGATCACTGGTTTCAACGGCGAACAAAGCATCACGGTGGGTGAGTCGAGATTCACCATCGACCTCAGCCAAGAGACTCGAGTCTCGGTGAGGTTTGCGATCGTCGATGGAACGTCCAGCTACAACGCCATTCTCGGACGACCATTCCTCCACCAGATCAATGCCATCTCCTCTTCTTATCATCAACTACTCAAGTTTGCAACTGGAGAAGGCATCGTCTGCATTCGAGGCGATCAACAAGCTGGAAGGTCTTGTGAGGCTGCTGCGGCTAAGACAGATCGAAAGATCAACATTGCTCATCCAAAGCGACCACGAGATGAAGCTGGTCCCTCTTCCAAATAGCAATTAAAGGAGATTCCGCTGACCGAACCTCCACCAATCGAATGGGAAGCATCACCTTCAATTGAAGAAATCATCCCAATCAACATCGGCAGCGGAGATCTCCCTCGACAAACTTTTATTGGTACCGGTCTTAGCGACGCAGAAGCACAAGACATGGTATCCTTCCTCCAGTCCAATATCGACGTCTTCGCTTGGTGTTTCGAAGACATGCCTGGTATCGATCCAGATGACGCTTGTCACCGACTTGCGATCAAAGAAGAAGTGAAGCCTGTCAAGCAAAAGCCACGCACCATCCGACCAGAACTGCAAGTTACCGTTCAAGAAGAAATCACCAAGCTACTCGCAGCAGGCTTCATCCGAGAAGTAAAGTATCCTACCTGGATCTCTAACATAGTTGCTGTTCCAAAGAAGAACGGGAAGGTCAGAGTCTGCATCGACTTTACCAATCTCAACAAGGCTTGCCCCAAAGACCCATTCCCCATGCCAAGGATTGATAGACTTGTCGATGCCACTGCTGGCCACGAGCTATTGTCTTTCATGGATGGGTACTTTGGATATAATCAAATTCTGCTTCATCCGGATGATCAAGAGAAGACATGTTTTGTGACTAACCGAGGTCTCTACTGCTACAATGTAATGCCATTCGGCCTCAAAAATGCTGGTTCTACCTATCAAAGGTTAGTCACAAAAATGTTCGAAGATCAGATTGGTCGCAACGTCGAAGTCTACGTCGATGATCTCCTCACCAAGAGCTCCACTCGTGGAAAGCATCTATCCGATCTGGCAGAAACTTTTCAAGTCCTCCGAAAGTATCGCATGAAGCTCAATCCCGCCAAGTACGCTTTTGGAGTTCAATCGGGCAAATTTCTGGGTCACCTTGTGACCAGAAGAGGTATTGAGGCCAACCTCGACCAGATTCGAGCCATCCTCGACATGCCATCACCTACCAATCGGAAGGAAGTGCAACGTCTCACTGGAATACTTGCTGCTCTCAATCGATTCATCTCAAAGTCCTCCGATAAGTGTAAACCACTCTTCGACAAACTACGGAAGGCGGACACTTCAGAGTGGAGTTCAACTTGTGAAGAAGCTTTTCAAAGCATCAAGAGATATCTGGTGCAAGCTCCTATCCTGACTGCTCCGTTTCCAAAAGAAGATTTGTGGCTTTATCTCGCCGTGACCGATCAAGCAATCAGCGCGGTCCTAATCAGTAGAAGAGAAGGCGTTGAGCATCCAGTCTATTATATCAGCCACACTCTTCTTCCAGCTGAAACTCGCTACTCAAAAACTGAGAAGGTCATCCTGGCCTTGCTCACTGCATCGCGTCGTCTCCAACCATACTTTGTCTCCCACCAGATCACTGTCATTTCAGAACACTCGCTCAAAGATATCGTTGACAAAGCTGGTCGAGCTGGTCGAATGACCAAATGGGTGATCGAAATGAGTGCTCTGGGGATTCAGTTCGAATCTCGCACTTCTATCAAAGGTCAAGCTGTTGCTGATTTTCTAGCTGACTTTCCAGTTGAAGACCCCATCACTTGGGAAGAAGATGTCGACATGCGCTTAGAAGATGAGGACAATACTCCGATCAACCTTGCAACAAAAATTGATCCAAGTCTCGAAGCTATTGCTGCAACTCCTCCATGGAAGCTTTATACTGATGGAGCTTCAAGTTCGATCGGTTCGGGAACTGGGATAGTCTTAGTATCCCCCGAACTTGATCATCTACAGAAGGCCACTCTCCTAGGGTTCAACGCCACCAACAACGAAGCCGAATACGAAGCACTCATTTCCAGACTCGAAATGGCGGAATCCCTGGGGGTAGATCGAATCATCGTCTACAGCGACTCCCAGTTGATCATAAGGCAAATCAATAGAGAGTACACAGCTCGGGAAGAAAGAATGCAACTCTATTTGGCCTTAGTACGACATCTTCAACAATGCTTCACAAATACTGAATTCGTTCAAATTCCAAGGGCAGAGAATCGTGAAGCAGATGCTTTAGCTAATGCTGCCTCCGTCCTTGGAGACTCGCTCGGAGGAAGGCAAATACAAATTGATTATCAGGAAGTGCCCAAGACCACCCCCGAACAACAGATCATTGCTACCACAAAGAGATCTGGGGGTAGAGATCAACTGGTATTGAACCTTACCACCACAAGTGAGCTTGAGGATTGGAGACAACCAATTTTTAATTTCTTCAAACATGGTGAAATACCCGAAGATCCAAATCAATCTCGAAGACTTCAAAGGAAGCTCTCATGCTACATTCTACAAGGAGAGGACCTATATTTCAAATCTCATAACGGGATATTGCTCAAGTGCCTTGGTCCCGAGCAAGCACAGGCAATCCTGATTGATATCCACTCTGGAGCTTGTGGGAATCATTCGGGAGGAAGATCTCTTGAAGCTAAGACGAAGCTACAAGGTTACTATTGGCCTACAATGGCAAAAGATGCTCGACAAGTTGTTCAAAGATGCGAGCCATGCCAACGACACGCTCGAGCTATCCACCTCCCTGCAGATGAGCTTCATCAACTATCAAGTCCCTGGCCTTTCCATCAATGGGGGTTAGATTTCTTGGGTCCTTTTCCTCCAACTCCGAGCAAGAAGAAATATCTACTGCTGGCCACTGATTACTTCACCAAATGGGTTGAAGTCGTGCCACTCTTTCGAGAGACCGATGATGAAGTGATCAAGTTCATTCGACATAACATCTTCTCAAGGTTTGGTACACCTCAAGTTCTTATTGCCGACAACGGAGCTCAATTCGACTCTGACAAGTTCCGTGAGTTCTGTCTGAACAACGGAATCAAACTCTTTTATTCAACTCCAAGATACCCTCAATGTAATGGTCAAGCTGAAGCCTCCAATAGAGCTATTCTTGGTATACTCAAGAAGAAACTCAACGACAAGAAAGGATTGTGGGAACAGGTCCTACCTGAAGTCCTTTGGGGATATCGCACAACTCCGAGAAGATCAACAGGGTTCTCACCCTTTCGTCTAACATATGGATCGGAAGCAGTACTCCCAACAGAAAACATATCAAGTACTCTGAAGACCAGAGCAGTTGAAGAAGGAATCAACGAAGAGCTTCGGATCAATGATCTAGACTTCTCTGAAGAACTACGAGACCAAGCTTCCATTCGTGTGGCAATGTATCAGCAGAAGATCAAACGAGCCTATGATGAGAAAGTCTACAAGCGACAATTCCCAATCGACAGTCTAGTCCTTAGAGCAGTCTTCTACAACACAAAGGAACACAGCAGTGGGAAACTTGCTCCCAACTGGGAAGGTCCTTATATCGTTGAATCAGTGGGAGGTAAAGGTTCTTACAGACTAATCTCACCAGAAGGAGATAGATTGCCTCGAGCTTGGAATTCTAGACATCTCAAGTTGTTCTATCCATGATGTAAATACCATGATAAATAAAGTTCTCTTTCAAATATTCTAATATACAAGTGTTCAGCTTTTCAATTCAAGTTCTGAAGCAGTGTCAAATTTTCCATATTCAAGTTACCAAGTCTTTTAACAAGTTTGGGTGTTAGAGTTGCGACTCAACCCCTTACTAGCAAATGTTAAACTGACCATATTCAAGTTACCAAGTCTTTTAACAAGTTTGAGTGTTGGAGTTGCTACTCAACCCCTTACTGGCAAATGTTAAACTGACCTTCAAATTTCAATATTCAATTTCAATCAATTTCGATATCGTCTAACAGGTTTGGGTGCTTGAGTTGCGACTCAACCCCTCACATTCAAATGTTACACGAATTCAAGTTCAATTTTCAAGTTACAATAAGTTTGGGTAATCGAGTTGCGACTCGACCCCTTACATTCAAAAGATTGTATCTATTCCAATATTATCCAATAGATGATATTCAAAGACATTCAATTCAAGAGACATTCAATTTTCAAACACCGAAAAGATCTTTTGATTATCAAAATTTGCCAAGTACAATGTTGAGCAGCTACATGTCAAAAGTTACAAGTGTAAACAACAGAGAAAAAGGTAGAAATACATCAGGGCTTGGCTACGCTTGGAGCGCGTGACTTCTCTCCTTCAGATTCGCCACGAGCCTTGCTCGCAGCCGAAGCTTTAGAAGATCGGACACTGCTGGCATGTACCCTGAGTGCCTCTGCCGCTTTCTCGGTCGTTTCCCTGTAACTCTTGCATTCAGATAGCGCATGCTCCAGTTCCTTCTTGAAGGTCTCTTCTCTGGCAGTAAAGGCAGTATGCTGGGCAGCAAGTTGTTCTTTCAATTCCTTGATCTCGGTTGTGCGATCACAGGACACGTTCTCAACCTTGATGAGCCGATTCTTCAAGGATTCAAGTTCGTGACTCTGCGCCTCGCAACGGTTCTACAACCCCTTGCTCTCTAGTTTCTCTTTGCGAAGCTCTTCGATTTTGGCCTTGAGAAACTCCTTCTTTGAGGACAGCACCTCCCTCAGCTTGTCCTTCTCCTCACGGGCAGCCTTTAGTTCAGCCGTCAGGCGGGATACTTCAGCTGAAGCTTCTTTTGCTCCCGCCTTCTTGGAGAGCTTGGTTGCGACATTCAAAACTGCTGAGTTCTGCAAAAGAACTAAAGAGTTAGAATTATTTTGAAAGTGCAACTCAAATGATCGATCAAGCAGATGCACCTACCACTAGTTCAAGCCTGTCGAAGGCTTCATCCAGAGTAGCCCCCGGTAGGTTACAGAGTTTCTGGATTACAGCCGTGGGGTGATTGATATCAACATCACCCAAACTCCTTATCTTCTGAGCCGTGCCAGCAGGTGCACCTGCAACCCATGCAGAAATTCAAAGTGTTAGAATATTTTCAAGTTTCAAAGACAAGACAATCAAGGCAAGTTAGTGCAGATACCTGAAGCATCGACCTGAGAAGCCTTTCCCTTCCCATGGTCGGAGCTCTTACCCTTGGGGGTCGATTTCTCCTTGATGGGGGTTGGCTCTGGCAGGGGTTGGGGGGTAGCATCACCCATCCGGCTTCCTCTCTCCAAGTGAGCGGGAGAGGGAACATCTCGAGGAGGTGAGGCTCCCCCTTCATCTTCGTGCCCGCTCGAATTATTGAGCCCTGCCACCATAGCAGCTACCTCCTCAGCCAGAGATCGCGAAGGGGGTGGGGGTTGTTCAACCTCCACACCCCCACTTGTGGTCGCCCCTTCGAGACGAGGAACCTCGGGAGGTATCTGATCGAGGGGTGTAGGGTTGCTTCCAACCCCACCACTCCCCGATAGCTTGATTTTGAAGCGCAGTGGGTTCTTTTTCAAATCCTCAAAGTGATAAGTAGGGATCACTTTAGGGCCATCGCCCGTTGCATCCATAACCCCCTCCATCTTGCGAGCCTTAGCCTCGTCTATGAGGATCGGCTGCGAGTCCTCATCAGCACCACCAGTGGGGGTGGGAGGAATTTCTTCCTCGCCACCCCCATGTCCTTGACCACCATCAGTGGGGGTGGGAGGAATTTCTTCCCCACCACCCCCGTCTTCATCATCGTCATCACCTTCGCTGTAACAACCCAAAAATTATTTAAATGTCATTATAAGAAAATTTTTATAGAAAAATCAAAATAAAAATCGGATGGCGCCATTGCGTTCGTCTCGCCGAGACGATCGAAAAACCTATACAAACTTATTCGATTTGGACACATTTAGAGTATTTAAAAATTGTGAGAAAAAAAAATATATATATGTATACATATTTAGCCGATAGAAGGATTTGAACCTATGACCTCTTTATTAGAACTCTTAAAGATTTTCCTCTAGCCAAAAGACCCGAAGTGCTTTTCTGTATTAGAAACAACTAATATAACTAATATATATACCACTGGAGAGACCAACAGTCGATGACCCTTCGTTTCCGATCGGACGGAAAGGGTCGCGCAGATGTAACCGAAGCCGGCGACCTTTTGTTTCCGATCGGACGGGTACAGCTGCAGTACACACTAAATGGCCGAATTGCAATAAAGACCCTGTGTCTTTTGGAATTCTCAAAACCACTATATAAACCCCCCCCCCTCCACAAGAGTTTTTCACTCCAACCCGTCTCGAAACCCGTGCCCTACCACTTCCCTCCTCCTCGTCAACCACCACTAACCACCGCCCGCCGCCGACCGCCGCCCGCCGTCGGCCGACCGCCGCCCGCCGCCGCCGGCCGACCACCGCCCGCCGCCGGCCGACCGCCGCCCGCCGACGACCACCGCCCGCGACCGCCGCCGCCGGCCGACCGCCGCTCGCCGGCGACCGCCGCCACCCGCCACCGGCGACTGCCGCCGCCGGCCGACCGCCGCCTCCTGCCGCCGACCGCCGCCTCCTGCCGTCGGGCGCCGCCCCAAGACCCGGTTAGTTTTTATTTTTTATTATTATTATAAATATATATGGGCTGAAGCCCAGTAGACCTATATAAAAAGCCCATTATGAAATTTGGGCTGAAGCCCATTAAGGAATGGGCCAGGCCCATTTTTAAATTGATATAGTGACTCTCAATTTAATAACTGAAACCGTATTGCTAATAACAACTGAACTGTTTTACTAAAGGCAGACCCGAATAAAAAAATCCGTTAGTAGCCAACTGTTTTGGCCGAACCGGGAGCAAACGAACTCGGAATTGAGTTCCGTTTGCGGCCACGGGACCGTAATGAAACGATCTACACAACAGTATAGATGTAAGGTATTTTTGAAATTACAAAAATACCCCTTAAAGAGAGAAAACCCACTAATTCACATCGAATTATGTTCGGAAAAATCCCAGAAAAATTTAGGAAAAACTAATAAAATATTAGTAATATATTTTCAAGTTTCGAGCGTGATAAAGCTTCCTCATCAAGAATAAGAGTTTGCAACGGTTCAGGTAGGGGAGTTTTAACCAAGTTTCTTCATGCTAAATATCTGCTATAGATCATCGGTAAATTGCTATGAGTAGTAAATTATGAAGTACGTGATCACTTGTTGGGTGTGGGTCTAGCCCTGGCGGAATGCCAGAAAGTACCTGGGTGTGGGTCTAGCCCTGGCGGAATGCCAGAAAGTACCTGGGTGTGGGTCTAGCCCTGGCTACAGGCCTAAAAGTTACCTAGGTGTGGGGCTAGCCTAGTCTGAGGACTAAAAGTACCTAGGTGTGGGGCTAGCCTTGTTGCGGACTAAAAGTACCCGGGTAAGGATTGAGATTCCTACCCTGGCCGGAAGAGCCAAAAAGGGAATCGGGTGATGCATGTTTTCTATTATTTACATTTCGTAGTCACGTTTACTGTTTTTCCGTACAAATATTTAGCATGAAATAAACTATGCCATGAGGTGAGTCAGTGGTTTGGACTCACCCCCCTACAGATGTTGTGCATCCTTCAGAGTCAAATCCTGCAGTACTGGAAGAGAACGAAGAGCGAGTAGTGAACGACCCAGAAGGAGTGGAGGACCCGCTGTACACCCCTTTCTACGAAGATGCCGAAGCTGAAGCATGAAGTGTCGTCGAAATAAAAGAATAAATTTATTTTCCTTAGACTTTGGTTCTCATAAAATGTATCAAACAATGGTTATTTTAATGGAATGGCTCAGTTAAGTTCCAAAATTTGATGGAGCTTAGTTATACCAATCTTTTATTTTCTAACACCTCAGTATTATACGGATCAAATAAATCCGTAAAATATTGGGGTGTTACATTCGCCATCTTCGTCTTCATTATCATCGTCACCGCCCTCATCCTCTTCATCTCCACCGTCCTCTTCTCTCTCTTCTTCCTCTTCTTCTTCTTCCCCCTTTTTCTCTTCATCTTTTTTCTCCTCCTCCTCAGCTAAGACCTTCCGTTTCTTCTTTGCCGGGCCCCTCTGCATCACCAATTTCTCCTCCGTGGGCAAGCTGCGCCTAGCTCCGTAGGCCTTCTTCTCAAATCGAAGTTTTCTAACAATTTTGCCTGACTCAGGGTCCTCCTCATAATCTGAGTAGATGACCTCGTTATCTTCGTAACGGAGCTTCGATCGGTGGAGAAGGTTGGTATTGCCATGTCGGACCGGGCAATTCGAGAATTGCTTCCATGACCGAGTCCCACATGTCAACTCCAGAAAGAGGTTATCAAGGGCCCCTACTCGCTCTGAAGGCCACGAGAGGGCTCCTCCTGCACAGTACATGTCGATCTCTTTGTGCACCTTATATCGGGGAACCTCAGGTACTGACAGAGGTGTCCATGCACCAGACACCGACAGCGGCCAGTCAGTGTAGAGCTTGTCGGAGCCAATGGTGTCAATGATCGGCCGAAGAGCGGAGATACCCGTCAGATTGAAGAATGGGCTATCTTTCCTCCAGGCCCATCGATAGTGATAGAAGAAATATCCCAGCTCGATCCGGGCTTCTTCACCATCAGGGAGGCTGGAGTAGCATTCCCTGAGTTCCTTCTGGAAGTCCGACTCTACGCGACATAAAGCGTAGATGATCCTCCAGGCGTTTCCAGTAACCTGCCCGGGACAAAGACCGGAGGTGTTCAGCAACCTCGCGGCAAAAGGTGGCAATGGAAGGCGCAGTCCACAGTTGAGCTGGCCGATGGTGACGATGGTTCCCATCACTTGCTCCTTGCTCGCGTACGAGACGAAGATTGTCCGCCTGTCGATGCCAAAAGTGGATAGAACCCCCGGAAGCGCTGGGCGAGCCTTTCCCTCTGTGAAACTTGCCAGCAACTTCTGGAGCTTCTCCCTCTTCACGTCTGTAAGTTTACTGCCTATATTATATCCAAACTCAGGTTTCGCCTCCAAAGGTAGTTGCGGGCAGAGGACAAATCTCGCTTTGGGGATGTGCTCTGGCCTTGACGGTGCAGAAGCGAACCCCACTCCTTGGTGCCTTTTTCCCAACTGGCCAAGCTCGATAAGCTCCGCCCTACCCTTACCACGGCCCTTCGGAGCAGAAGAAACTTTGACAATTTCCTTGCCCTTTCTCTTAGAAGGAACTGCACTCTTCTTCAAACTACCCGAAGACGCCATTTGACCGATCGAAAGGAGACGAAGAACGAAAGATTGGAAGCAAAGTGTCTGGACTTCGAAAAATTTTCTGAAAGCGTGAGGCAAAAATGACAACCAGAGAAGCTTAAATATTCTGAGGAATTCAGACGCACAAATCGAGACAACACGTGTCATCACCATATCAAATCGCGTGTTTTTGTAGATACACGTGGCATCCATCCATAGCAAGCGCAAAACCAGGCGAACAGTCGGGACCAGACGAAGCGTCAGACCACCGATCCAGACTAGCCACCGGTCCAAGCAAACCACCGGTCTGAGTGAACCGGACCGCCGGTTCAAAGCTACATTCAGGCAAACCGAAGATTCAAAACAGAAAAAATCGAACTCCATCAATATTCAAGACTCTGCCAAAGATCAAAGGAGGAGAACAAGCTATACCACTTCCTCAGAAATACAGGTTCAAGACTTTGACCTGACCGACTGATTTTAGCCGATCGGTCAAACTTGACCGATCGGTCAAAACCAACCGATCGGTCGATTTTCTACTGGATCTGGCAAAAAACTTAAGGTTTTTTACCGATCACCCAAACCTTGACCGGCTGATTTTAACCGATCGGTCAAAATCAACCGATCGGTCGATTTTCTACTGGATCTAGCAAAAAACAAAGGTTTTTTGCCGATCACCCAAACCTTGACCGGCTGATTTTAACCGATCGATCAAAATTGACCGATCGGTCAAAATCAACCGATCGGTCGATTTTCTACTGGATCTGGCAAAACACTAAGGTTTTTTGCCGATCACCCAAACCTTGACCGGCTGATTTTAACCGATCGGTCAAACTTGACCGATCGGTCAAAATCAACCGATCGGTCGATTTTCTACTGGATCTGGCAAAGAACTAAGGTTTTTTGCCGATCACCCAAACCTTGACCGGCTGATTTTAACCGATCGGTCAAACTTGACCGATCGGTCAAACTTGACCGATCGGTCAAAATCAACCGATCGGTCGATTTTCTACTGGATCTGGCAAAAAACTTAGGGTTTTTGCCGATAGGGTTTTTGCCGATCACCCAATCCTTGACCGGTTGATTTTAGCCGATCGGTCAAACTTGACCGATCGGTCAAAATCAACCGATCGGTCGATTTTCTACTGGATCTGGCAAAAAACTAAGGTTTTTTGCCGATCACCCAGACCTTGACCGGCTGATTTTAACCGATCGGTCAAAATTGACCGATCGGTCAAAATCAACCGATCGGTCGATTTTTTACTGGATCTGGCAAAAAACTAAGGTTTTTTGCCGATCACCCAGACCTTGACCGGCTGATTTTAACCGATCGGTCAAAATTGACCGATCGATCAAAATCAACCGATCGGTCGATTTTCTACTGGATCTGGCAAAACACTAAGGTTTTTTGCCGATCACCCAAACCTTGACCGGCTGATTTTAACCGATCGGTCAAACTTGATCGATCGATCAAAATCAACCGATCGGTCGATTTTCTACTGGATCTGGCAAAAAACTAAGGGTTTTTGCCGATCACCCAAACCTTGACCGGCTGATTTTAACCGATCGGTCAAACTTGACCGATCGGTCAAAATCAACCGATCGGTCGATTTTCTACTGGATCTGGCAAAAAACTTAGGGTTTTTGCTGATCACCCAATCCTTGACCGGTTGATTTTAGCCGATCGGTCAAAATCAACCGATCGGTCGATTTTCTAATGGATCGGTTAAAAAACTATGTTTTTTGACCGATCACCCAATCCTTGACCGGTTGATTTTAGCCGATCGGTCAAACTTGACCGATCGGTCAAAATCAACCGATCGGTCAATTTTCTACTGGATCGGTCAAAAAACCATGTTTTTTGATCGATCACCCAATCCTTGACCGGTTGAATTTGACCGATCGGTCAAACTTGACCGATCGGTCAAACTTGACCGATCGGTCTTTTTTATGCTAACATTCGACAAGCTTCTTCGTGCCTTTTGCGACAGGGGGTTGCTGTTTTTTGCACCAAATCCAAGTCAGCCAGAACAAACTCTAGCTAACTTGGAGGGGGTAACTGTGGGTGCAAATTTTGGTAAGAAGGTTGCCAACAGCGGGACCCACCGGCCCTGCCTGGTGGGCCCCCGGAGACCACAGCGGGACCCACCGGCCCTGCCTGGTGAGCCCCCGGAGACTACCACCGGACCCACTGGCCCTGCCTGGTGGGCCCCCGGAGACTACAGCGGGACCCACTGGCCCTGCCTGGTGGGCCCCCGGAGACTACAGCGGGACCCACCGGCCCTGCCTGGTGGGCCCCCGAAGACCACAGCTAACTGTGGGTGCAAATTTTGGTAAGAAGGTTGCCACCGGCCCTGCCTGGTGGGCCCCCGGAGACCACAGCGGGACCCACCGGCCCTGCCTGGTGAGCCCCCGGAGACTACCACGGGACCCACTGGCCCTGCCTGGTGGGCCCCCGGAGACTACAGCGGGACCCACTGGCCCTGCCTGGTGGGCCCCCGGAGACTACAGCGGGACCCACCGGCCCTGCCTGGTGGGCCCCCGAAGACCACAGCTAACTGTGGGTGCAAATTTTGGTAAGAAGGTTGCCAACAGCGGGACCCACCGGCCCTGCCTGGTGGGCCCCCGGAGACCACAGCGGGACCCACCAGCCCTGCCTGGTGAGCCCCCGGAGACTACCACGGGACCCACTGGCCCTGCCTGGTGGGCCCCCGGAGACTACAGCGGGACCCACTGGCCCTGCCTGGTGGGCCCCCGGAGACTACAGCGGGACCCACCGGCCCTGCCTGGTGGGCCCCCGAAGACCACAGCTAACTGTGGGTGCAAATTTTGGTAAGAAGGTTGCCAACAGCGGGACCCACCGGCCCTGCCTGGTGGGCCCCCGGAGACCATAGCGGGACCCACCGGCCCTGCCTGGTGAGCCCCCGGAGACTACCACGGGACCCACTGGCCCTGCCTGGTGGGCCCCCGGAGACTACAGCGGGACCCACTGGCCCTGCCTGGTGGGCCCCCGGAGACTACAGCGGGACCCACCGGCCCTGCCTGGTGGGCCCCCGAAGACCACAGCGGGACCCACCGGCCCTGCCTGGTGGGCCCACGAAGACTACCACGGGACCCACCGACCCTGCCTGGTGGGCCCAAGAGCCTGTGGAATCCCCCCCAGGAGACGGTAGCAGGGTCCACCAACTTTACCTGGAGGATCCCCAGATACGACAGCAGAAAATCGCCATTTACCACCAGAGAATCCTATAAATAGCAGAGCCTTCGAATGTAAAAGGATCGGATTTTCAAAACCTGAAACTCCAGAACTCAAACCAGAGCTCTGAAAACAGATCAGTGCCATCATCTGATATCTGTCTCAGAAACCTCTATCTCCTCTTACCCTCTACCTCACCTTGATCTTCTTCTTGTCTTTGAACAAGTCGAAGAAACTTCAGTGACACTCGGCCTGTCGAGGTCACTTCGAAACAAGTGTTAGTGAATTCGGGTTGCTCCCTATAGCACGGAGACGTAGGCTTCGGCTGAACTCCGAGATCACTTCTCGTGTCAACACTCTCTCTGATTGCATCTCTCTATTTACATATCAAAAGTTGCAATTCCAATCGACATATCGAACAAACGATCTCTTCAACTCGAACTTCAATTGACTGGTGCTGCGAAGTCTTCGGGTCGGCACGAAGATTTTCCCCCACAGCAGAGATCCAAGCTTGAAATAGGCCACCATCTCTAACCCTGCACAACTACCATGTGTAATCATGCATGATGTATCGTCAACTGAATTGAAAGTTAAAGAGCAAACAAATACTGACTGAAGCTGAAAGAGCCATAAAAGCACGGGAAAGGGAACTCATAAACTAGTGCAAACTGTGTATGATGAAAGGATGCAATTATGCAATATTCTAGTCATGCAGCTAAGATACGCTAATAGAGTGGCCGAGAAAAGAGATCGTGAAGCTCTAGCATCGAATGCAGATATAGTATTGTGAATGAAAAACATAATGTCGTAGTACGGAAATACATGTTTTATGGACAAAAATATGGTGATTTTGTTATATTCTCCTGATAAGCAAGTTCAGTTGCTTTTCCAATGAGGGTGATATCAGGTCCAACGGATCTTGAGAAAATACGAAGCAGTAAGAAATGTCGAGACTTGACACGTAGAACACTATCATCCAAGTCTTATCCCATCAAGAAGGTGTCGACCATAGAGAAGATCGACAATAATTTACCGATTGGCCTTCAACCTGACATCAACCCTTCTAACATAATACCATTGGTACCGAAAAGGTTAAAGAATGAAGGAAACCTCACAATAGAAGGATCCATAAATACACCTAAACTGACACTTAAAGGATAGGGAGACCTAGGAGTCGCCCTAAATGAACCCATCAGTTTAGTGATGGCACCCAAAAAATTTAAATTTTTTAACTCCCAACAACCCCCCCCATCCCTATTCTCCATCCGGTCCCCATCAACGCGCCCCCATGGCCCTTCGCCTTGGCCACAGCCCCCTATTCCGACGATGTCTCCAACCCCATGTGCTGCCCTCCTTCTTCCTCCTCCTTTCTCAGCCTCCTCCTTTCTCAGCCTCCTCCTTTCGCCTTTCTCCTCCTCCTCCATCTATCATGTGCCGAAACTCTAACTCCCTGGAGCTGATACTGATGGCTAACCACCGATGGTGTCGGCGGGATAACCACCGACATTTCCATGCTGATGTTGGAACGTACCCGTCAACACCGGCATGGTAATGTCAGTGGCTATCTCGCGCACACTGTTGGCTCCATGGACTTATGATTTAGGCACAGGGGAGATAGAGGAAGAGGGCGGAGGAAGACAGAGGGGTCTGGGGTCGTCATCGGAAAAGGGGGTGGCGGGACAGTGTGGGGACGACACTGTTGTCCTTTTTTCGAAAAAGGGGGCAGGGTTAGAAAATATAAATTTGATGAACTTCAGCTAAGCATTGTTGTCCTTTTTTCTTTTTGGATCAGTAGGATTTCGGAAGGGACCTATGCAATACAGAACTTACTGAGGGACTTATTGCAAGTATGTTCTTCTATCGAGGACTTATCACTTAGTCCCCCAAATTTTTTTGACATCCCTTAAATATCTGAGTAACCTTTGTAGTTCCCGCTTTCGATCACTTCCCACCCCTTCTTTATTGGACTTGACTCTATTCCATTAATGGAAATCGGTCAGCGACGATTCAATAGCGAGGGAAATTAGTGATAACCTCCTATAACAAGTTTCGTTGATGGAAGAGATTGGGCAAGCTAGGCTAGGTTGGCAACTCTCTCTCTCTCTCTCTCTCTCTCTCTCTCTCTCTCACCTCCAGCCTCCTTAGTTGCCGATTTCACTTTCCAGGTGTGGTCGTATGTGGAGGTAGTGCGAGATCTGATTTCCCTTCATATTCCCAATGACATTCAATATCCTCCTCACGTGGGGCACACACAGTAATGCACTATCGAAGGTGGCAGAGCAGACCCTGCTCTCATACCATGTGGCATCACCAAGAATGCTCCAAAATGCTAATCTTAGGAAAAGGGGAGCAACACCATATATATGAAGGCAAGGATACATAACAACACACTATCAGAGGAGAGAGTCTCCCTTTCCCCTTTTCCCATCCTAATCTAGGGTTTCGTCGACCTCTTCTTGGCCTCCTCGGATGCCGGCGGCGGCTCCGGGGGGCCAGGACTTTGGTTCGATGCATCTAGGGGAGGGATATGGCCCCTCCTTCCCTCCCTTGTAGATAGGGGTTGCTCCTTGCCGCCGGATTTTGTCCTCGTCATGTTGGTGTCGGAGTGGCGTCGGAGCGCTCGGTCGACGGCCTCTCCTCGAGTATGGGATCGTGGATCTGTCGCCGGAGCTAGCGAGTGCGGTAGATCTGGCCCCGGCCCCCTTTGTGAGTCGGTGGATTTCCGAAATCTCCTCCACTGGCCAGCGGCCACGTGTCCCGAAGTTGGGGTGGAGGCGGGGTTTTGATGGAGATGGATTGTGCTGCTACGACTCCCCCCCTTTTGGCCGGCGGCTGGTGATGGGGGCGGTGCTCGCCTGCGTTTATTTTTTTGTTGTTTTTTTGTTTGTTGTGGCTTTGTGGTGTGCTCTCTGCCGGTGGTCGGAGTTGGTGGCCTGATGGCCCTTTTCTTTTCTTTGTTTAGATCTTGTTAGGTTGTATTTTGGGCTTCTCAGTGCGCCGATAATTGTCCTGCCTGGTTGACGGCCGTGATGTGTGCCGGTTGACGATTTCTCCGCCAGTGGTGGCGGCCCCCCCCCCCCCCCCCCCCCCCCCCCCCCCTTGTGCCGGCACGTAGCACCTCCCAGAGGCCCGATTGTGGCCTTCCCCCTTTGAAGAACCAAAAAAAAAAACACAATATCAGGGAGGTGAAGCGAGACCAGCTCTGATACCATATGGCAAGGCAAGAGCGGCATATACATGCCTTCTGTGTTGATACACACACCTGACAATAACGGAATTTTAGGCGTAGACAGCAACAAGTTCGCTTGCGTATCGACAACTTTTATATTCAAACAGAATCAAACATAACAGTCTTGTTGAATGAAGATCAATCGAGACCTTTACGAACTATTATTTGTCTCCATGATCATTAAAAAAAAAAACAGGAATTAAATACAAAACCAACAATTTCCCCCCTCTTCATCCAATAGGAGGACTCCTTAAACAATTCTAACACAGCCATTTCGGCACATGATAAGGTCTTTCATTGATATCGTCTCACTTTCTGGTCAACAAATTGGATTCATTGCCTGAGAAAATACACGAGCCATCGAGTCTACCCAGCAGCAGCAGAGGTTGCAGAGATCCAAGCTTGAAATAGCCCACCATCTCTAACCCTGCACGACTACCACGTATAAGCATGCATGATGTATCGCTGACGTCAACCAAATTGAAAGTTGGAGAGCAAACAAATACTAGACCCATAAAAGCACGGGAAAGGGAACTTGTAAACTAGTGCAAACTGTGTATGATGAACTGATACAATTATGCAATATTCTAGCTCACACAGCTAAGATACACTAATAGAGCGGCTGAGAAACAAGATCGTGAAGCTCTTGCATCGAATGCAGATATAGTATTGTGAATGAGAAACATAATGTCGTAGTAAGAAAATACATGTTTTATGGACAAAAATACGGTGATTTTGTTATATTCTCCTGATATTGATAAACAAGTTCAGTTGCTTTTCCAATGAGGGTGATATCAGGTCCAGCGGATCTTGAGAAAATACGAAGCAGTAAGAAATGCCGAGACTTGACACGTAGAACACTATCATCCAAGTCTTATCCCATCAAGAAGGTGTTGACCATAGAGAAGATCGACAATAATTTACCGATTGGCCTTCAACCTGATATCAACCCTTCTAACATTGGTACCGAAAAGGTTAAAGAGTGAAGGAAACCTACCAATAGAAGGATCCATAAATAAACCTAAACTGACACTTAATTGATAGGGAGACCTATGAGTCGCCCTAAATGCACCCATCAGTTTAGTGATGGCACCCAAACAATTTAAAATTTTTAACTCCCAATGACCCCCCCCATCCCTATCCTCCATCCGGTCCCCATCAACGCCGCCCCCATGGCCCTAAATGCACCCATCAGTTTAGTGATGGCACCCAAACAATTTAACTTTTTTAACTCCCAATAACCCCCCCATCCCTATCCTCCATCCGGTCCCCATCAACACCGCCCCCATGGCCCTTCGCCTTGGCCACAGCCCCCTTTTCCAACGATGTCCCCAGCCCCATGTGTTGCCCTCCTTCTTCCTCCTCCTTTCTCGGCCTCTTCCTTTCGTCTTTCTCCTCCTCCATCTATCACATGCCGAAACCCCAACTCCCTGGAGCCGATATTGGTGGCTAACCACCGATGGTGTCGGCAGGATAACCACCGACATTTCCATGCTGATGTTGGAAAGTACCCGCCGACACCGGCACGGTAATGCCGGTGGCTATCTCGCGCACACTATTGGCTCCATGGACTTATGGTTTAGGCACGGGGGAGATGGAGGTAGAGGAAGGAGAACGACAGAGAGTGTTGGGGTCGTCATCGGAAAAGGGGGCAGTGGGACAGTGTGAGGACGACCAAGGATGTGGAGGAGTGAAGGGTGATGGGGTAGGGGTGTTTTGGGGTTACTCTAGGTGCCAAAACAAGCCCACCGAAATGAGTCGGGGGCCAAGAACAACATTGGTTGAGACACTTAAATTATGGGTGCATTTAGAGCGTCCCGAGACCTACCTTGTTGGTTACATTACGCTCATGCAACCAGGGAACAACCCTTCTGTGTTCCCCACAACTAGGAAAGAGTCTAGGCGAAGACGGTTGAGGGTAAAACTTGATATATGGAACTGCATTCATCTCCGTGGCATAAACATCCCGAAGTAGATGAACTCGCAACCTTCAAGGATGATGTGTTGCCCAAACTTGACCGTGAACATCTCTTCGAGTAGAAAAATTCAAAACATAAAACCAAGACACCATGCAAAAATACTGGAACTACACTCACGTATAAATATCGCTCGGATCGACTTCTCTGAATAAATTGATGTAAAAGCGGAAACCATCTGCACTAACATCTCTACACAATAGACCTGCAGAATAAATAAACATTCTGAGAATTGATAGGATATAAATATTATAGAATTACTTCTTAAATCACGTGCAACCAGACATACCTCTGCTTTCAGCAGTTAGCAGGTGTTCCTTGGCCAAAGCTGGTGCAATCCCCAATGTCAATGCAGCATCACTGGGGCTTACTCCCACTCGGAGCGCATCGGGCCTTTGTGCAAGAGATGTAATGCTCTCAAAGACCTACATCATATGCATATTCCACATATAAACCAAGAAAGTTGAGTAATTAATCAAGCTTAGATAAAACCAAGGTCGAAAATAAAAGCATGGATGCAAGCAAGAACACGTCCATATGCACACGACACACACCGACATCTAAACACAGAAATCTAAATGGCGCTTCATTCAACACAGGAGAACATAAAAATATGCAAACGATGCTAGTACCCCATAACCAAATGATTCATTCCAATTCGGTACCACATATTGTTTACGCTCACTTTTAGCTATTCAAGCTATAACATTTAATAATCAAGTTCAATGGTTCAGATTCAGAAATTTATGACTTCAGAGAGAACTCATTTAATTTGAAATTGCAACCACAAGATCTGGTATCCATGCTGCAGTGAGTATTACAGTGGATTCTCTAGACTCTTTACCATGATCAAAACAACGCCAAGACACCAAATTGGCTAACCTAGTGGAAAAGACGGCTAGTACCTTTTCATCGCTGTGGGCTTTATTCTGAATGACCATAACTCCACTATCAAACTTCCTAAGCATTATTGGGCTGTTGATCATTTAGAAACAATTAATAGTATGCTGGAAATGACAAGAAAAAACAAGCACAAAAACGTATTTTCCAGCAAAACACTTAACGTGAATCTTGCTATGATTTCAAATATCTTGCTTAACCCAAAAGTTACTACAAAAGCAGCATTAGAACCTGAAAAGAGATGAAGGTTCTGTCGTGCATACACATCAAATTTATCCCATAGTGCACAGGCTTGTAAAAGATCCTCAGGCGAAATCAACTCTGAAAAAAGGTACAGAAATGTTAACCTCAAAGGCTTAGAGAATCAACAAGAAAGCAGAGTCAAAAGTCCAAATACCTGTTCCTCTTGCACGGTTAAAAAGGCAATAGACATCAATAAGTGCAGTCATTCCTCCAGCTTTCTCAAGTGGTAATTTGACAAAATCTGCCAACTGAAAGTCAGGGGAAATAAGACAAATGAAACATTAAAAATAAAAATATAACATATGGCTTCTTCACTACTAATTTCTTGACAACAAGAAGTAAATCAGCTGGTACAACTATGACTCTCTAATATGATTGTGGAAGGAAAATCGGTTGCACGTGGTTGAACTATAGATTTGGATTTAAAAATTTCATAGAAATTTCTATCAATTGCGTAGAACATCCAGCTCCAATTGCTAGCTTTAGCCTTTAATGCATCCAGTATGCCTAAAAGTCAATTTCATCAACTGAAATAAAAACAACCCATCGTGCATTCCTGTGTATTCTCTAACAGTTATAGGCAAATTGCTAACTTGGAGTAAATTCTAAAATCGTAGTAATATATCATCGTTATCATTATTGTTGTCCAAGTCGCATTTGATGCAGGCGCGCGTCGTCGAAGGGCGGTTGATGAAGGCGATGTAATATTTTTGGTATTTTCTTTGTTAAAGATAACTAGTGATACGGAATCACCGAGAGGAAGTGGCGGAGGGGGTAAGAACTGTGACAGAGAAGAAAAGACTAGAAGCTTAGACGAGAGGGGGCCTGAAATCCATCAGGGTACAAGGTGGGGACTCAAATCCATGAGCCAACGAAGGCATCCGCCATCAATTTTCATTCATAATAATCTGCCCTTCAATGGTTACAATGGGGGCCTTTAAATAGGCTAAAAGAAAGATAAAAATGGCAACAAATTTAAAAGCCAATAACTAACTTGCCTAAAATAAAGATCTCAAATAAAAAAAGATTCTAAAAGATATCATAAGAGATATCCTGCCTTATCCATCCATGGCAGGCTAGGATGGGCCTTCGGGTGGGCCAACGAGCTTGGGCCCAAGTCGGATCACATCATTCGCTTCCGCTGCGAAGAACTCGCCCTCGAGTTCATACGGTAAAGTGCAATCATCCTCGAGGTTTTCGCCGATGTGGTATCTGTCGTCAGGAGCTGATGGTGGAGGCCCAACAAATGATGCCTCATTACACCGAAGTTACCACCGGGGTCCCATGAGAAGGTATCACTGCCGTCGATCGGGAAACATACATCAAAGTGGTGTTGGGGTAGACGATCGAGTCGGATAGTAATATCAGACCGCTGCAGTAGCTCGAACATCGGCTCGCCTAAACGGATGTAGAGCTGAACAAACACTGTAGGCACCAATAGTTGGTCTAGCCCAAGAAAATCAATCTGCTGAAGCTCGGCTAGAGAGACATCCTCGAAAGAATCCGCAGTAGGTGGTAGCATGGCTGGCGGCAGAAGATCCTCTGGAAGGGGAAGCTCGTCTGCTGGTGGTGGTACTGGAGGTGATGGATCTGCCGAAGATACAACTGGAGGAAGCTCTGTCGGTGGTGGAGGCTCTGCTGGAAGTGCTGGAGGTGAAGACTCATCTGTGGAGGCCGCTAGAGGTGAGTCCATTTGCTGTAGCTCCCATTCAATCCCACAAGCTATCTCATAGGCTTCGTCCAGATCCCTCCAAGATCCAGCTGAAAACTTGCCCTTTATGTCGGAGCGGAGTCCTCTAATGTACAGTACCACTGCCAAGAAATCTTTCTCTGAAAAACCATATCGGATCATGCGCCGATAGAATGCTGAAGTATACTCATAGACGGAGTTGTTCCCTTGATGACAACGACTCAATCCCTGGATCTTGGCATCCATGCACAATGGTGGAAGTGTGGTCCAGGGGTAAATCTGGAAATCTGTAATTACTGGTTCACTGAAAATTTTTGCTGATGGTATGGATGCGTAGAGCTCGAAAAACCCTTCGATTTGATAGGTCGTACGCCAAAAACGGACTAGAAATGAAGGAGATATGTCCAATTGAAGTTGGCGGGTCTGTTTTTGTAAACGGGTTGGATCCGAATTCAACTCGGGTTCAACAATTAAGTGGAAAATAGCAACTAGAAAGGTTGGGGATTTGAGGGCTGTTGGATGGGGATCTAAGGGTCGTGGTGGAGGGGTGAATTGGGAAAAGAGAAAGGACAAAAGGGGGGTTCGGATTAGGGTTTGTGTGGGCTCTTGGGTGCAAGTAGGGAAGAGGAAAAGGGTGGCAGCAGTGGGCAGCAGGCAGCAAGCAGCAATCAGCACAGCAGCGGCTGCAGCAAAGCAGGTACGGTTCTCTCTTCTTTCCTTTTTTTTTTCTTCTTCTTTCCTTCTTCTTTTCTTTCCTTTTCTTCCCTTTTCTTCTTTCCTTCTTTTCTTTCTTTCCTTTTCTTCTTTCCTTCTATTCTTTCTTTTCCTTTTTCTGCTGTATCACAGATCTGATACAGATCTGGTTTTTCTGTTTTTTTTTTTTTTTTTTGGCTGCGGGGTGCGCGGAAGCATGGGAAAGGGTGGTGGTTCAGCGGGTGGAACGAGAGGAAGGGTGCAGCGGCAAAGGAGAGGGTTCGCGGGTGGCTTGCGGTGGTTGCACGAGCGAGCAAAGGAGGTGGGTAGCGAATGAAGGAGGTTTCCTTTCTCTTTTTTTTTTTTTTTCAAGATCTGATCTCTCTTCTTCTTCTCTTTTTTTTTTTTTTTTGTTGGGATTGTAGGGCGACGTACCAGAAGAAGATGACGACTCGGCGAGGATGGTGACGACGGAATGACGACGATGACGATGGACGACGATCACGATGGACGACGGCGATCGAAGCAAAGATCGTTCGTGGTGCAGGAACGCCACGAAGCCTGAAGCTCTGATACCAACTTGATGCAGGCGCGCGTCGTCGAAGGGCGGTTGATGAAGGCGATGTAATATTTTTGGTATTTTCTTTGTAAAAGATAACTAGTGATACGGAATCACCGAGAGGAAGTGGCGGAGGGGGTAAGAACTGTGACAGAGAAGAAAAGACTAGAAGCTTAGACGAGAGGGGGCCTGAAATCCATCAGGGTACAAGGTGGGGACTCAAATCCATGAGCCAACGAAGGCATCCGCCATCAATTTTCATTCATAATAATCTGCCCTTCAATGGTTACAATGGGGGCCTTTAAATAGGCTAAAAGAAAGATAAAAATGGCAACAAATTTAAAAGCCAATAACTAACTTGCCTAAAATAAAGATCTCAAATAAAAAAAGATTCTAAAAGATATCATAAGAGATATCCTGCCTTATCCATCCATGGCAGGCTAGGATGGGCCTTCGGGTGGGCCAACGGGCTTGGGCCCAAGTCGGATCACATCAGCATTTCATGAGGAATTTCTAAAATCATAGTATATATATCCATGACGGTCAGATGAAAAGGCCTTAACCAGCAAAGTCATCATTATCATCGTCCAAGTCTCATTCCATTAAAACAGGGTTGACTATGGAGCACAAAAACTAATAAGTATATTTTTCGACCATTTGTCAACCTTACGTCAACCATTTTAGATCGGTTATCCGACCAAGCCAACTTGACAGGAGAGGAGCTGCCAAAAACCCTAGAAGGCCAAATATACCTCGTTAGTTACAATAGTTCAAGCTCATGCAACCAGGGAGAAACCCTCCAAGATCCCTCCAGAAAGAGTCTCGATGAAGAGGGCAGAAGGCAAGCCATGATAAAGTGCAGTAGCATGATCGTATATAAACTACATAAAACATTCCACGGGCTAAAAAGACCAATTCATTTTAATCTCATATATTGATACCAAGGATGGGATTGTGCCCTAAAAATCCAAGTGACATTCATTACACATTAATTAATCGATATTGTAGATATTCAATATATAATCTAGTCGCTGCGATGGGTCACTATTGTATATCACTCACTATACAAACATAGGTGGTTGAGAGAACACAAGCAACGATGTAGGTGATATGGTGTATGGGATGAGCAACATTCATGCAAAGGAGATCTACATCATCGATAACTTCTAGCTTGTAATGATTCCAGTCGGTGATCAAATTTGACACTTTAACCGCAAGGTTATAATACACTAGGCCTTCATATATGATGGGGTGATCTATCTCAATAATCAACGTATTAGGTGTGTCAAAAACACACTAAGCAGGATCACTAATGAAGAACAAATCTAATGAATATTGTCACGAACTGATTCGATATTATTGAGTGTCAAAGGTAAAGAATTAATCCGGAGGCACTAGTAAACTCAAGTTCTTGTGTTCAGTGCTTCAACTTATCACCGAGTAGGATTTATACTTGGATGTTCAAAACACTGGTATCTTGCATAATCAACATCAGGGATCTGGGAAGATGTGTTGACCAAGACGGAATTCCACACACTCCTACATTTGAAAGAGAAGTAAATATGCCTTTTAAGATGATTGCGGACCTTGATCAATGAAAATAAAAGAGTGTATGGAGATTTCAGTAAAAGTTCTGATTAAATGTTTTCCTACATAAAATCATATTTTATGAAACAATTGTTTATTTGTGAAATTTTTTTTGTCAATTGATCAAAGGGGCAAATGATGTCCTCATGGAATTGAAGAAGTAAATAGTCAATGGCTCTACATCAGACATGGTTCGGTCATAGTAAGTTACAAGATTTATCCACGAATAGCAAATGGAGGGCTTCCTTTGGAAATGATTTAGCACGATAGAGCTATATGTGGTAATATTCACGACCATGGTGTAGTCATTTCTGTTTAGATGGAATTAGATTTGATTAACTGACTATCTAATCGCTTCTTGAGATGGGGTAGGAGATAGAAGCCCATTGGAGCGAAGTTTGTGAAACCTTAAAGGTCCTACTCCATACCTTTGCGAGTTCGAGTGTGGACCGAACCCACAATGCCCAAGCCAAGTCACTTCGACCTAACCCTAACTCAGTCTCCTTCGCCTAGGTCTAGCCAGTAGGTGTCTCGAGGCACATTCGTCATAGTTAGCAGCTCCGTATCAAGGTCACCATCAATATCGTCACACAGGGCAACAAATGTGTCTAATCATATTTCCTATAATGGTTGACAATGGGCTGGCCATCAAGGATTCCCTATAGGACCCAGTGTCTGCCACCTTGGTCAAGAATTGTATTAGAAAGGTGTAATCATTGATTTAAATATTTGTAATCATTGCATCATGTTGCAAGAGACCACCATGTGGTAGGGGTGGGACTTGGGCGGGTTTGACCCGAACCCGACCCGCCCAACCCGAACAATGGACAAACATGGGCAAATCTAGTTAAAAACTTCTACAGGTTTGGACAAAAAAAAATCAACCCGATTTCAATTTGGGCAAGTTTGGGCACCGATCTTCCCAACCCGAGGAAGTGACACACTACGGTTGAATGCTTTGGTAGTTTTTTTTATGAAAATCAAATACTGTCGGTTTGATGTTGAATGCTAAGAATTCGTTTGAAATATGTGAAGATATGGGTTGGACTTTATGTTTTCGTTATGCAATTCAAAGATTTTTTTTATCCAATTCAAAAATATATTGGCTTTTTTTCAATCTATTTATGTGCACAAGCATTTCTAATTGGGCAACCCGCACATTATTTTGATAATTGGGCAACCTGAGCAACTAGAATGGGCAAGCAGCCAACCACGGGTTGGACTTCCACGGGTTCCACAGGCAAAACAGGTTAAGATTTGTGCAAGTCGGGTTGGGCATGGTCAAACTCTTCAACCCTCCCAAGTCCCACCCCTACCATGTGGTTGTCAAATTGTCACTTTGGTTTTTCATTTACCTAGACTTGAGCGTAGGGAGCATCTGCCTTCGATCTTGTTGCTAGCTTCCGCTAGTGATCTCAATTGTTGATTGTGCACCTTAAGGGATTCTGGAATTGGTTGAGTAGTTTTTGTTTTTTATGAAAAATGGTAGCTCCCCACTTACCGCTCATAAAGTGGTCCGTCTTTCCAACACCACATTAATTTAGGTTTGGAGAACTTAGGGATTGAACCAAGTGTTTCTAATTAGATCAACCAACGTTTGTTTAGATATGTGAAGCACGAGTATTTCGGAAAGGGTCGTCGTACGAGTACCGGATATGCACCAGATACGAGTACACGTATGGCGATTCTCGTATCCGGTAAGCCATTTTGAATCGGGTACAGGAATTGGGTTTGGGTACAGCACCAGTACGACATGGGTATAGTTTTAAATACATTTTGGGGATTTTTTTGAAGAAAAAAAATAGTAGAGGGTTTAAATTGTAAAATTGTTCAGGTAATAGTTATTTTATGTCATCGAATTGGCGTGCACGGTGTGCGGTTTTATTCGTGACTTTGTGATCGGCGATAGCAAGGGGCCACGACCAATTCATATCTATAATGATATAATACTAAAATTATAAAAAAATATTTTTTATATAGATATCCCGTCGTATCCGTAGGTTACCTTTTTAAGATTTTGTCATATCAGTGTACCCCATGTTCGTGCCCATACCCATGCTTTATAGGTTTAGATGCTTTAGACTATCAATACATATTTGGGAACCGGACTCATCTAGTACTGATTGTTCGGTATCAAATGATGCACTAAGAAGAGTCACTCCCATATCGGGAAACTAAAGATCAACGGCAACCATACAACTGAATGCCCATTCCACTCCGAGGTGTGAACCAATTATGGTGTAGCACTGTAGCATATGATCAACCCAGTCTGTGGCAAAATGCCCTTACCACCTAATCATGCCACTCAATAATATAGAACACACCTTGGGTCTTATATCATGACATATAGTTACAACTTACAAGCATTCGATACAAGAACAAAACATGCACAAAATCATGTAATGAAAACAAACAATAAAAATGAAACACAATGTTAATCCTAAATTGTTTTTAGGGCATATAATTTTCAACAGAGTGAGACATCGCAAAAACCAAACAAGCAAGCAAACTCTGTAGACCAAGTTTAAGCTCGTAACTCGATACCTTACTTGTAAATAGATAAGGAGTAACGTTAACTAATCCACTAAAGGAATTGTGACAAGCTGAGAAATCAAACATCCAAAGCAGCTGTAACCAGTGCATTAGGTTCTTATAATCTAGCCTCCAATAAACTATTAAAGGTATATAACTTTGAAATATAAAGCAAACTGCCCAAGAGAAAAAACAAATTTTCTTTGATGTATTATACAGAGAACTTTGCCAAATAACTTGTCTAAGCAAACCTCAGACGTCGCACCTGACGTGACAGCTGTTGATGATACAGAGCACCGGCGGACTCTTTTGTAACTGGCGATTGAATACCGACACTTAGTAGCCAATCCTGTATCTCTTGCTTAGAACCGATCTCTTCGTCGTTTGCATTGGCCTGAGAAGATGAACCTGATAACAGCTTTAGCCTCATCCTCTCGGCCAGCAACACCATTTCCTTAGCTTTACTCTGTACAATAGTCAGTAACTTAGTACTACTCCAGCATGTCTGAACATACATAATAGCAGGCAAATTGTGCCCTAATGAAGGAACAATACCATCAAGGCACTCAGGTCCTGGAAGGCATCCTGCAAGCTCTTGTCCGTGCTCTCCCAAATCTCCTGCTCCTTCCTCAGAATCCCAGAAACACCCACCACCGCCGGCCTCGGCCTGCTCGGAGCTTCCCCTGGCCTGGAACCCGTCTCCCTCGCGTCGGAGCTTGCCGAGGCCTCCGGAACCTCCCACGACTTCGACTTCAGCACGTCCCACAGCCTCCCGATGAATGCATCCGGATCGCTCTTTCCCCTCATCACGATCGTGATCACCTCTGACCTCGTCCCCTCCTCCCCGATCCTCCCGTCACGGGAGGCCGAGACCTGGATCCGGACCCTGGGGCTCGCGAACATGCTCCGCACCGACTTCTTTAGGGGGAAGGCGTGGATGACGGCGGCGAGGGGGATCGAGTAGCCGGATCTGGAGGCCTCGTCGATCCACAGGATCCGGTGGGAGGTGAGGACGAGGAGACCGGCCCGGAGGACGGGGAGGTTAGGGTTCTCCTCTGCCTCGAGGTCGACGGAGGAGAGGAGGGAGCGCTCGACCTCGCCGGGAAGGAGGACCGGCCGGCCGGAGGCGGTGAGATGGACCGGCAGGAGCCACGTGCCGTCCATCAGATGGAGGAGCCTCGCCGAGGCCGGGGGGACTTACAGCCTCTTCTGAGCGACCGCCCCGCGACGCCTGATTTCGGGATATTTCGGATTACGTCTTTCGTACACACTATTTGTGCCCAGCGTTGTAGAGCGTATCTCCTAGGACGCGCATCCTTTAGCTTTATCTTCGATACCACTCGGGCTTATTGGATCTGGGCAACCGGTTGGGATTGGTATCCCTTACCCTAGTTGTAGAGAGAGAAAATGGATAAATTGGTTCGAATTGTAAAAAAAAATCATCTCCAAGGACGACGCATATGTATTTACATTATATAAGAATCAAAATAATCTTCTATATAACATAACGCGACGGTATTTATATTGACAAGACGACAATTTAACTAGATAAAAACAATTACTAATTGGGACAAATCATCACCTAACCCCTATAGATGATAGCCAGACAGTAAAGCATTTACATAACCTCATCATACATAATCCCAACCTTTCTAAGATTCCTGCCGATTTCCATCCATCTATAAAGTCTAGCTGCCCATTGCATTACAGCCATCCATTTTTTACACATCACACATCTATAAGCAATAAAAAAAATTATTTCTAATGGCGTGGCAGTCCACGGTTGGGACTTGAGCAAGTGCAGCAAAGCAATCGGATAGCAAAAATGTTCTCACAGTTGTCTGTTTCATATACCACACCGCAAATCCAAGATTGAGTCTATTTTGAACGATGTAAGAGGCACTTGATTTGGAAGGCACAAGAGAAGAAGATCCTGATCTCAGCAGGTTGAACAACCCTATTTATTTTTCACCTTCTTTTCCTCCTTTCCCTCCTCTTTTCCATTTTTCTTTTCCTTTTCAGCCCCACATTGATTTCCACTTTCTCCTTCGTTTCCTCCTTTCCCTCCTCTTTTCACTTTCCCTCTTTTTTTCCTTCATTTCCTCTCTTTTTTTCACTTTCATTTTTTCCTTCCAATGCTTCAGCCCATCCGATTTCTTGGATCGGACTCCACGTCAAATGCACTCTTAAAATTTAGCCTTATTACATCACAACTTAGCGAAAGGATAGAAGAGAGAGTTCGATCCAAGTCAAAAAGATAGAGCACCGATTGACATCTAACTTAGCACTTCATTTTTTGACAAATCATTTTCTACTTAGCACTGTTTTTCTTTAATCGAAATGTTTTCATTGATCATTTTTTTGAAATCATAATGTATGCCTGTGGGCATCGAAATTAGCCCACGGATCGAACCCGATTTTTACACAAAAAAATAGGCCCGCACCCAACGGCCTTCGGGTCGAACCCGATTTGTACACAAAAAATGGGCTTGCACTCGATAACCTTCGAGTCGAACCCGACTCGCTCATGCAACTTGGGCCCGCACACAACGGCCCGCATGCGAAACTCGGCCCGCACACAACGGCCCGTATGCGAAACTCGGCCCGCACACAACGGCCCGTATGCGAAACTCGGCCCGCACACAACGGCCCGCGTGCGAACTAGGCCCACGTGCGAACTCAATTCGCGCGCCATGGCCCGACCCAAAGCAAACGGGTCCCACCGGACCCGCAACTCGGACACAAAGAGGGGGGGGGCCCACCGGCCCCCCTTCTAGAAAACCGTGCCCCCCTCTTCATGGAGAGGTGGGGTCGGCCCTTCTAGAAAACCGTGCCCCCCTCTTCATGGAGAGGTGGGGCCGGCCCTAAAAGAAAAAAAAAGAAAAGAAAAAGAAAAAGAAAAAGAAAAGAAAAAGAAAAAGGAAAAGAAAAAGAAAAGAAAGGAAAAAGAAATCAAAACCGCCTCGATGCGGGGGGAGGTGGCGTGGACGTCTACGTAGCCGTAGATCCGCGACGATCCCTCGATCCAACGGACAAGATGACGTTGCGTCGCCATCCGATCCAAAAGTGCAACAAGAATAACAACTCGATCTTTAAAGATCGAGTCACATCTAGCCCATAACCACTCCAACTAAAAAGGAGGAAATCGGGTTTGTTTCCCCAAATAAGGGAACAATATCTCGATGGTTATGAGGGGAGATATTGGAGGAAACAAAAAGATTTCAGCAATATCTCCCCCAACCGCCCCCTTTGCCTATAAATAGAAGGGGTCGGGGAAGGCATCAAGGGTCGAAAGCTGAAGAGGAAAAGGCTCTGCAAAGACGAGCTCCAACGCTTGAAGACCGAAGGCTTCACGAGGCACGGCAAGCACGTCCTACGGGAATCCTTGGCCCTTCAAGTCCTCATCAACGTGAAGACCTTGCACTCGAAGATCAAAGCTTCGACTCCTCGCACGAAGAAGAAAGCTTGGAGAAGAAGACCCGGAGTCGTCGTCATCCCGACTTCTCCAATGATCTTCATCAACTCCGAAGAAGCCATAAGCAAAGGCCGGAGAAGAAGATCGAAGCCGACAACACCCGTCGTCTTCAACAAAGGCGTCGACTCCTCGCATGAAGAAGAAAGCTTGGAGAAGAAGGCCTGAAGCCGGTGCTACCCCTGCCGTCTTCGTCAACAAAAGCCGACGCTACAACCGTCGTGCGGAGATCGGTGCTACCCCCACCGTCTTCACCAACAAAGCCGACGCTACAACCGTCGTGCGGTGATCGGTGCTACCCCCGCCGTCTTCATCAACAAAGCCGACGCTACAACCGTCGTGCGGAGATCGGTGCTACCCCTGCCGTCTCCACCAACAAAGCCGACGCTATAACCGTCGCACGGAGATCGGTGATACCACCGCCGTCTTCATCAACAAAAGCCGACGCTACAACCGTCGCATAGAGATCGGTGCTACACCCGCCATCTCCAAAAGAAGCCTTCAACTCCAATCAAGCCAAACACGCCCGGAGAAGAAGCCAACGTCACAACCGTCGCCAGGTCCGAAAAGCTGAAGACGAAAGAGCGCTACGAAGAAGCTCCAACGCTTGAAGACCGAAGGCTTCACGAGGCGCGGCAAGCATATCCTACGGGAGTCCTTGGCCCTTCAAGTCCTCATCAACGTGAAGACCTTGCACTCGAAGGTCAAAGCTTCGACTCCTCGCACGAAGAAGAAAGCGTGGAGAAGAAGACCCGGAGCCGTCATCACCCGATCGCTCCAACGATCTTCATCAGCTCCGAAGACGCCATAAGCAAAGGCCGGAGAAGAAGATCGAAGCCGACAACACCCGTCGTCTTCAAAGGCATCAACTCCTTGCACGAAGAAGAAAGCCGGGAGAAGAAGGCCTGAAGCCGGTGCTACCCCTGCCGCCTTCGTCAACAAAAACCGACGCTACAACCGTCGTGTTGAAGCCGGTACTACACCCGCCGTCTTCATCAACAAAAGTCGACGCCACAACCGTCGTACGGGGATCGGTGCTACACCCGCCGTCTTCATCAACAAAAGCCGACGCTACAACCGTCGCACAAGGATCGGTGCTACCCCCATCGAGAAGCCAAGCCGACGCCACAACCGTCGAGGAAGCCGGAAGAATCAAGAAGCCTCGCAGAAGTAGCCTTCGCCGTTCGAGAAGAAGATCGAGTCAAAGCCGAAGCCAAAGCCAACGCAAGAAGCCAAAGCAAACGCACCGGTAAAGCCCGCGCTAAAGCAACGCACGTGCCAAAGCCAAGCAACTACGACGGTCACGAGCAAAGCACCGCACGTTCTAGCCGATACGACGCGAAGTCCGGAAGAACTAAAGCATCGCAAGTCTCTACCCGCCTACGTTCAAGCGCAAGCGCCAAAGCAAAGCAAACGCCAGAGCCACACCAAAGCTACGCCAAAGCCGAAAGCTAAAGCCAAAGCCGACGCAAAAAGCACGATCGACGCCGCGAACCGACGATCAAGGACGCCGAGGTCAAGCAAGGATCGAGGAAGACACGAAGACCGAGGAACGAAGCCCAAAGTCTCCCTAGCCGAGAAAGCGCGAAGCACGGACGGGACAAAATCGACGGCAGAAACTCCTTAGCCTCTCAAAAACCCTCACCCTGTTAAGACCTCTGTCCTGGGCAACCCCTTCAGAGCTCTCGCACGAATACCACGTGGAGACGCGGATCAAAGGGACCCTCCAGAGGATCTCTCCCACAATCTCCTGATCAAAGAAAATTTGTAATCTCGTGTGATCCGCAATAAAGACGACCCGAATCTTTTTCCGCGCTCACAGATTTCTGGCACGCCCGGTGGGACCTCCTCTCCTTTCATCCGTACGTTTGAAGGAGTTGCTCCAAGTTCGCCATGGCCGGAACGAACGACGATACGTTTGCTCCAACAAGCCTCTCACCTATCGCCGAGTCTCCACTACTCCAACACGGCGATCCAGAAAACCCCGGTGGATGACATTCCCCCGGTAGTACGCGTTTACACTCGGCGTACTCAAACTCTTGCGGACTTCTTCACGCCAGAAACTGCTGCTGAAGGTGCTCGCCAAATCACCAATGAGGCCTTGGTGCATGAAGAAACAAGCCTCAATCCTGGAACATTTGTCCAGAAGTTTGGGGAGGACCAGCCCCAACCCCGAACCCGTTCGGGTTCTCCAGCGGACTTTGCACCTCCCTTGCCGGGGGCAAACATCCGTCATCAAGCAGAAGCAAGTCAGCGTAACTACGTGTCCAACGACGATGGCGAGGGTGCAGGAGTACAACATCGAGATGTCCTGCGGCATCATCCTCCTTCCGCTCTCCAGTTCCAAGTCATGCAGATGGGTGAACACATGGCTCAGCTCACCCGACTAATGGAAGAGAAAGATCGTCACATCAACACCTTGCTTCAGAGGCTGAGTGCCAGGGATGTCGCAACATTCGGTCAACCTCCTGCTTCTCCAGTAGCTGCTCCAGCCCCGTCTCCAACTCCCACTCTTGCAGAAGTTGGCCCGGCAACACTAGCAACTGCTCCTGCACTTTCCTCGGCTCCCGTGCCGATCTCGGTGGCCGCGCAACCTTCAGTGGCAGCAACGATGAATGCCCAGCAAATACAAGCACTAGTAGCTGACATGATGCGTTCCCACGGCGGCAGCCTACCTCCGATTACGGCGGCATATTCAAAGCCTTACACCATAAGGATCCAACAGCTGCGCTTCCCTACTGGGTTCCAGCCACCAAAGTTCCAACACTTCGACGGAAAGGGGAACCCAAGGCAACACATTGCCCACTTCGTCGAAACTTGCAATAACGCCGGTACATACGGCGACGAGATGGTGAAGCAGTTCGTTCGCACACTCAAAGGTAATGCTTTTGACTGGTATGTTGATCTTCCTCCAGGATCCATTGATAGTTGGGATCAAATGGAAAGAGAATTCCTCAACCGCTTCTACAGTACTCGGCGCATCGTTAGCATGACCAAGCTTACTGCCGTCAAGCAAAGGAAGGACGAATCAGTAATCGACTACATCGATCGATGGAGGAATCTCGCCCTGAATTCACGAGACCGTTTGTCGGAAGACTCGGCTATCGAGATGTGCACCCAAGGCATGCACTGGGGCTTACTCTACATCCTCAAGGGGATCAAGCCTCGGTCCTTCGAAGAACTTGCAACTCGAGCCCATGACATGGAGCTCAGCTTAGCAAATCGCGGGGACTCGAAGACCAAAGACTTCCTGAAGGTGGAAAAGAAAGACAAACCGTCGACACCCAAATCAAAGCAAGTTAACGTCGCCGACATCGCCTCGGCCTCCAAGCCACTCAAAATCAGCGGTAAGTCGGATCAAGAAAAGGGAGCTGCCATACCATCGCCTCCACCCCAAAGACAGTCGAAGATGACTCTAGAAGAACTCGAGGCCAAAGAGTATCCATTTCCAGACTCGGAAGTCTCCTCCATGTTCGATCAACTGCTACAAGAAAAGATGATCGAGCTTCCTCCTTCAAAAAGGCCCGAACAGATGCATCGGGTCAACGATCCGCTCTTCTGCAAATACCACCGGCTGGTCAGCCATCCTATTGAGAAGTGTTTCGTCTTCAAAGAGAAGATCATGGCACTCGCAAAGCAAGGAAAAATTGAGATCGACTCCAGTGACGTTGCAACGGCAAATATGACATCCATCACCTTCGGTTCGTTTCAACCGGTACTCGTTGCTACCCACCAGAGAAGGCCCAAGTTGCGCATCAATCGCCAAAGGCCAATTGCGAAGATCTCAAGACGACAGCAGTACGCTCCTAAGCTCGCTGAGAAAGAAACGTCACTGCCCTGGGGGCAACCGTCGCCTACATCGACGTCTCTCTCAAACAAAGCTATCTCCCAACGGAATCTCCAGACAAGGTACGAGCAAGGAGACCCGGAGGTCGGTCTGTTAGACCAGCCTTCAGGTAAATTCGACTACTACATCCTCTACTCCAGACCTTCGCCTGTCTCAATAGAAGAAATCGAGCCCACCGGCTGGGAGTCAGAAGGCGAACCACCAAGGTCCCCAGAGGAGCAAGGCTCCCCGACTCATGGAGAACCCACAAATCTCCAGACAAGGTATGAGCAAGGAGACCCGGAGGTCGGTCTGTTAGGCCAGCCTTCAGGTAAATTCGACTACTACGTCCTCTATTCCAAACCTTCGTCTGTCTCAATAGAAGAAATCAAGCCCACCGGCTGGGAGTCAGAAGGCGAACCACCAAGGTCCCTAGAGGAGCAGGTCTCCCCGACCCATGAAGGACCTACCACTCCCACTCCAGAGCTTCACCTTGGTAACGAAGAATCCACTGATGAAGATGCATGGGTCGTGTTGCCTCGCAGACGAAGGCCATGGATGCCAAGAAGTCGCAAGTTCGATCGGGTAACAAGCAAGCTTCCAGAACGAAGAACTTACAAAAAGAAAAGCAAAGCTCCAGAAAGGAGGGGATTCAAAGTACCGCCAGCAGATCCTGATGATCTCCTCCTGCAAAACCCCCCGGAACCGGCAACGTTGCAAGAGTTCTTCCCCGATTACTTCCTCCCAGCTGATCAGCTGCACGAAGCCTCCTGTTGCATGGTTGAGATTCACGTGGCGCCGGAAGAAGAAGATAGGATCAAGCCTTCCAAAGAAAGCAACACCATCAACGATGAGGATGATTCTGACAAAGAAAGCACTGCCGCTTACGATGAGGCAATTCTACACTTGCCACTCATAGAAGCACTACACCTCCCAGAGAAAGCTCGCCTAGCAATGGCCGAGGCTTTGACAGACCCAGACAGCTACAAAAGAACGAGGAAAAACGCCGAGAAGGACGAAACTATTGTCTCATGTAACGCAGCAATAACTTTCTCAGACGAAGATCTGCAGCTCGAAACACGACTGCACAATCGACCTGTCTATGTCTCGGGATACATCAACGAGAAGCCGGTAAATCGAATCCTGTTGGATTGCGGCTCCGCCGTCAACATCATGCCTATCCAGACAATGCGCCAGCTCGGCATCACCACCGACCAGCTCTCACAAAGCCAGCTGGTCATTCAAGGGTTCAACCAAGGAGGACAGTCCACCATAGGGATCATTCGTCTAAAACTCTCCATCAGTCAACTTGACACGACGGTTCTTTTCCACGTCATTGACTGTCAAACATCATATCATCTTTTGCTGGGAAGACCGTGGCTGCACGAAAACGGTGTCGTAGTGTCTACCTGGCACCAATGCCTCAAGTACTACGAGGAAGGTCTGGAGAAGTGCATCGTTGCAGACGACAAACCATTCAATGAGGCTGAAGCGCACCTCGCTGATGCCAAGTTTTACCAAGCAAAGGACCTTGTTGCAGAAGTCCTTCCAGCTAAAGCCCCTCGAACTCAGAAAGCTAAAAGGATGGAGCAGGATGAAGCTCTGCCAACTCCAAATCCAGTACCACCATCTAAGGCGATACACGAAGTCAAAGAAGTGCTAGCGCCGAGACGAAGAATGCGCATCAGCTCCAAGCCAAGATCCATGAAGCATACTCCATTACCTATCCAAGCTACGACAGTCTTACGCCTCACGCCTCAGTGGCTTCGCAAAGATAAACCACCACCTTTTGCCTCGCCAAAAGGGATGATCCAGCCGCTATCAGAAGCTAATGTCATCACTCTGCAAGAGATGACACTGCCACTACCCAGCCTGGGGCAAGCTTCAAGTTCGCCAAAACCCATCAATCCCTTCGAATCCAGCCAACTCACATTCAAGCCAAAAGGAAGCTGGGGGCAAAATGCCGCCAAGCTGCTGTTCAAAGCTGGCTACGACAAAGACAGTGCTGCACATATGAGTACGCTCCTGCCAGCTCCAATACCACACGGGATGACTAAGACTCAAGCCCATTTACTCCAGGGTGGCGAGCAGATCCCACCAAATCGGCGAGGCATCGGCTCTCGTCAAACCCCGATGGTCATCAAGATAACAGGAGAGAAGACCTTCACCTCTAACTACATTGAGGTGAAGTTGGTGGATGAAGCGGAAGAGGGATCGTCAGCCTCCGATGCACGCTCCACCAATATCATTCATCCCGCTACAAAGGGCGCCAAAAGAAGGCGATATCAAGCTCGGCGTTGGACCATACCTCAAAAGCAAAAGAAGAGCATCAAAAACCAGGCAAGTCAAAACCCCATATCAGTATTCAAAAGACTTGGGCCAATCGGACAAGCAAAGCGAAGGTCAGTATTCGACCGTTTGGGAAAGCCACCCACTGAGGTGAGAAAAATCATACCCACCCACCCACCCTTATCATTCTACGAAACTGGCGACATCACCGACATTATCATGGTCTCTGTTAATCATATCACCATTTCCGACTCTCCAATCGACGCATCTTCTACTTCGGACGACGAGTTGCTCGACGCCCCGCCGGTCCTCGAAGAAGGGGGGCAATCTACCGTCGACGATTTGAAGGAAATCAACTTGGGTACGCAAGAGGATCCTCGGCCTACATTCATAAGTGCACTCCTGACTCCCGAAGAGGAAGCTGCATACATCAGGCTACTCCAAGAATACAGAGATGTCTTCGTATGGTCCTACAAGGAAATGCCCGGACTTGACCCTAAGATTGCAGTATATCAGCTTGCCGTCAGGCATGGAGCTAGCGCCGTCAAGCAAGGACAAAGACGCTACCGGCCGGAGCTGGTACCGCAAATAGAGGGTGAAGTCAATAAGCTCATTGAAGCCGGCTTTATCCGAGAAGTTAAGTATCCAACGTGGATCTCCAGCGTGGTCCCAGTCAAGAAGAAGAACGGCCAGATCAGAGTATGCGTGGACTTCAGGGACTTAAACAATGCATGCCCCAAAGATGACTTCCCACTGCCAATCACAGAACTAATGGTGGATGCGACAACAGGCCATGAAGCACTAACCTTCATGGATGGGTCCTCGGGCTACAACCAGATCCGGATGGCGCCCAAAGACGAAGAGCTTACGGCATTCCGCACGCCAAAAGGGATCTACTGCTACAAAGTCATGCCTTTCGGCCTGAAAAATGCAGGAGCCACTTACCAACGAGCCATGCAAAAAAAATTTCGACGATATCCTTCATCAGAATATAGAATGCTACGTCGACGACCTCGTGGTAAAATCAAGACAAAAGTCAACACATCTTCAAGACCTCGAGCTAATCTTCAAGCGACTTCGAAGGTACCAGCTCCGCATGAACCCGCTTAAATGCGCATTTGGGGTCTCCTCGGGAAAGTTTCTCGGCTTTGTCGTACGCCATCGAGGCATCGAGATAGATCAATCCAAAATAGATGCTATCCTCAATATGCCAATCCCGAAAACCGTGCGAGACCTCCGAGGTCTCCAGGGCCATCTAGCATATATCAGAAGGTTCATCGCCAACTTAGCTGGAAAATGCAGGCCCTTCAGTCGCCTCATGAAGAAAGGAGCAGCATTCCAGTGGGATGAAGCTTGTCAGGAAGCCCTCCAAAACATCAGGGATTACTTACTCAAGCCCCCGGTTCTGACAACACCAGTCTAAGGAAAGCCATTGGTCCTTTACATCAGTGCCCAGGAACAGTCCTTGGGGGCACTCCTGGCTCAAGACAATGAGCTAGGCAAGGAAACAACATGCTACTATTTGAGCCGTACTCTCATCGGCGCGGAGCTAAACTACTCCCCGATTGAGAAGGTCTGTCTGGCGCTCATCTTCGCTACAAAAAAGCTGCGACACTACATGTTAGCTCACGCCATCAGGCTCATCTCAAAAGCCGACCCACTCAAATACATCATGTCGAGACCAGTGCTCTCCGGACGTCTGGCCAAGTGGGCTTTGCTCCTCCTTGAGTTTGACATCACCTTTGTCCCTCGTAAAGCGGTCAAGGGTCAAGCTCTCGCAGACTTCCTAGCAGAATACCCCCTTCCAGCAGAATGGGAACTATCAGAAGATCTCCCAGACGAAGAAGTATTCTGCATCGACATCGCCCCTTCTTGGAAAATGTTCTTCGACGGTGCGGCCAGGCAAGATGTAGCAGGAGCTGGAGTTATCTTCGTCACACCAAACGACGAAGTACTTCCCTTCTCGTTTCTACTATCAGAGCCATGCTCCAACAACAGGGCGGAATATCAAGCTCTGATCATTGGCCTTGAACTCGCCAATGATATGAAACTTCAAGGGCTCACAGTTTTCGGCGACTCTCAACTCGTCATTCAGCAAATATTGGGGGCATACGAGGTCAACAAAGAAGATCTCGTGCCATTGCACCTACGAGCCCTGAAACTCCTTGGTACACTCAAAGATGCTTCAATCCAGCATGTTCCCAGAAACCTCAATCAGCAGGCTGATGCGATTGCAAATTTGGCAGCTACACTTCCGTTCCCAGAAAAAAGCCAACTCATCATCCCTATCTGTAAGAGAATGGTGATCACCGAAGAGGACCTCCCTATGGCAATCCCGGACCAAGTCAATACAGTACACGTTTTCGTGACCGACGAGCTAGACTGGAGACAGCCATTCATAGACTTTCTTGTCCACGGAAAGCTTCTTGAAGACCCAAAGCGTAAGGTCGACATTCGCCGGCGGTCTCTGAAATTCTTCCACTTCAACAACGAGTTGTACCGTCGAAGCTACGATGGTGCGCTCCTGAGGTGTCTTGCAAAAGAAGAAGCGGAAATGGCACTAGAAGAAGTCCATGCCGGGATCTGTGGCTCACATCAGTCCGGTCCAAAGCTACACTTCCGTATCAGGCGGATGGGGTACTACTGGCCCACTATGATCAAAGACTCCCTCGAGTTTGCAAAAAGATGCCACACTTGCCAGCTGCATGGCGACTACATCCGTCAGCCTCCCGAACCTCTGCATCCAACTATCGCATCATGGCCCTTCGATGGATGGGGACTTGATATTGTCGGTCCGCTACCCAAGTCGTCCAAGCAGCATCTTTACATCCTGGCGGCGACAGATTACTTCTCCAAATGGGCTGAGGCAGTACCATTGCGAGAAGTTACCAGGCACTCTGTCATCAACTTCATCCAGAACGACATCATCTTTCGGTACGGCATCCCTCGCTATATTGTTACGGACAACGGGAAGCAATTCAAGAACGCCGCCGTCAGCCAATTTTGCGCCAGGTTCGATATCAAGCAAAAGTGTTCAACCATGTACAACGCCTCTGCCAATGGCCTAGCTGAAGCTTTCAACAAAACACTCTGCAAACTTTTGGAGAAAGTCGTCTCAAAGTCGAAGAAAGACTGGCATGAACGCATGGGTGAAGCGCTATGGGCATATCGCACCTCTTTTCGCACGCCAACACAGGCGACTCCATACTCGCTGGTATACGGAGTAGAAGCTGTCCTCCCACTTGAACTCCAGATCCCGTCACTCAGGATAGCCATCCAGGAAGGCCTCGTCAATGGCAACAACGCTCAACTTCGCCTAGCAGAATTGGAAGCCCTGGATGAAAAGCGCCTCGAAGCCCAGCAACGCCTGGAATGCTACCAAGCCAGGCTGACCCGAGCCTTCAACAAAAGGATTCGCCCTCGATCCTTCCAAAAAGGAGAATTGGTACTTGCAGTCAAACGCCCCATCATCCTTTCACATCGAGGAGGAAAGAAATTCGACGCCAAATGGGATGGACCGCACGCTGTCAAAGAGGTCTACTCCAACGGCGCATATCTTCTCACCACGCCAGAAGGGCTTACACTCGGCCCCATCAATGGCAAGTACCTCAAAAGGTACTATGCCTAAAAGCAGGGCTACATTCCTTGCAAAAAAAAAAAAAAAAAGGAACTACGTGTGACTTGATCCCTCTCAGTAGGGTATGTAGGCAGCCTGTAAAGGTTCAGTCCAAACAAAAGAAAAACACAACCAAGTTCTGCCATTCCAGAATACAAGTCCAAAAAAAAAAATAGATGCATGATATTAAGTTATCACCAGATAAAGAAAAGCAGAACTACAAGTCTGTTCAGCAGAAATGACAAGAAAGAAAAGGAAATACGACATGCTAGTAAAGCGAATCAAATCCTTTGAGACGTTGGAGCAGCTCGCCGTCAGTAACCTCCATGCGCTCCAACTCTGAAGACCGAGAAGCTACCCGCTCCCGATGTGTCGCCAGCTCGATACGCTGCTTTGCCAGGTCTGCTCCAGAAGACTTCTCGATCGTTCCAGCTTTCTCGAAAGACGCACGAGCAGCCTCTAGCTTCTTCCGCGCCCGAACAAGGCTCGCAGTGGCAAGTGCATGCTGCGCCTCCAGTCGATGCTCCTCGTCCTCGGCCTTTGCCAGTATCAGGGGGAGGTCATCTTCCATCGAAGCCCGTTTCAAGCAATGAGCTTCACTATCCGCCAAGAGAACACGCATCTGTGCCTCAAACAAAGAGCCATCTACCTGGAAGGCCGCCAGGTTCTTGCAAAACTCAGGCCCCTCAAGAACCCACCAGCTGCTCAAAGCGTCAAAGCCCTCTTCCTGGAAGGGTGCGAGCGTCGTCTGGATATACTTCCGACAGCTCTCCAAAAGAAGCACAGAGAGAAGGTCTCGCGAACTGCACTTTCTCCTGTCAGCCTCTGAGTGCACAGGCAAGGTGGGTTCCGGTCCTGAAGACTCAAGTGAAGGAACCGCCTCCTGGACCATCGCCGTGATAACAGTCAGCGGAACCACCGGAGCCAAAGGAGGAGGCACAGGCAAACCTTCCGACAAAACGACTGCGGGAGTAGCCTCTGCCGGAGTACCGGACCTAGCTGGAGGAGTCTGTTCTCTCCTTACACTGGAGACCCCATCCTCCTCCCCAAAGCCCAACTGCTCCACGTCAATATCATCCAGATTGACAGCACTGCCGGCAAAATCTGCTCCACACGCTCTCAAAAGCTCCAAGTCATCCCAGGGAACATCCAGCCCGCCACCATCAATCAACGTTGCTCTGAGGGGAGAACACTCCTGCCCAACTCCCTTCGGGGCAGACCCGCAGTCCGGTCCAGCAGACCCTGCCAAAATGAGAGCTGGACAACTCAGTCAACGAAGTAAGAGTACAAGCACAGAAATTCATGAAACACTAAAAACAAGGCATACCTGCAGCATCCGAAGAAGATACCCCAGAATGAGGGATTACCTCATCGGCAAAAAGCCCTGGCTCTCCCTCTCGAGCTGGCCCTGTCTCGCCAGCACCAGTCAAAGCTGCCTCACACAAGAGGTCCAACTTTCTCCTCTTGGGAGAAGCACACCCGCTCCAAGAAGCCTGAGTCTCAGGAAGACTCTGAACCTTGGAGAACGGAGCCATCTCAACTTCTTGCACAGAAAGTGAAGCCTGGGAAGTACTCTCTCGACGGCCACAAGATTTCTCTGACCATCGCTCCTCGGACCAGAGACGGCGATCCTCTGACCCCGCCAAAGAGTCAAAAGGAAAGTCAGCCCGCTCGCTGCTAGCAAGGACGTCTAGCGGAAGGCCAGCCAAGAGGGGAAGCACTGACCCGTTGACCCAGCGACGATACTCAGGAGTTGCGGCATCCTTGCCGCCCGACTTAATCCCCGGTGAGAAAGTACACCCAGTAAAACGATCGTAAAGTGCTCCCCAGAGGCAGTACGCCTCCTGCGGAGTGTAACGTAACCGCAGGCGCAAAGGAGTCCCAGGCAACTCCTGCCGAAAACCCTGCTGACGAGCAAACCGGTGGGGAGAGTACCGGGCCACCTCCACTACATCCCCACGGCGCCAAACAAGATACCCAGGCCTGCAACTCACCATGCTCCAGTACAAAGGATCGGACATCTCCGCCCCATCGCACACCAGGGATTTCATAGAAGGCGCCAGTGCATTTTCCGATACAAATTCGAAGTCAGAGGGGCCCATGCGCCGTAAACACTCTCGGGCACCAGGCTTCGGACGCTCCCATGCATAAAAAGCGTTCATTACACCTCCCACACAAGGAAGAAAGGGCACCGAGGTCGAAGGTCCACGCGCCACGAAGATCCCCTTCGGAAAGTGGAGCCCAATCCAACCATAGAGGTAATGCAGGGGGCAAAAGGAACTGGCTCTGCCTACTTCCCCTCTTGCATTACCCGCACTCGATAGACTCCAATAAGTGCCGCTAAGCCCGCCATACAACGAGCAGAGGATCGCCGGCGCCAGATTAAGGAACTCTCCAGTCACCATCCGAGCAGCCGCAAGGAAGGTCCCAGGACGTACCACATCCTATTCCCAGGGTAAAGTAAAGCGGCAGAGGAAAAGTACTAACCCCGCTGACCAGTAAACAGCACGCCAGTCGTCGCTGCATTCTTCAAGTCCCAAAACTTCCCAGGGACGTTGCGCCCCGGCCATCGAGCACCACTCTTTCTTCAGAGATTCAATCGGTCGCCGGAAGGTGCCAGGCGCCGGTCTCTTTGACGAAGCATATCTCCACATCGGGTGACTCGAAGGGGGAGCGTGACGATACTCTCCTCGAAACCAGAAGTCCACCCAATCCGAGTGAAGTACCCGGTCTGACCTCTCGCGCGCCGCTATAATAGCATACGCCTTAAAAAGCAGAAGGCAGAAGCTAGGAGACTCGTCTGGGTCCATCAAAACCTCCAGAGAAGGAACCTCCTCCTGATAGTAGCTCCGAACTTCTGGACACCCAGATATGACGTGCACGTCACGAAGGGTGATCCCGATTTCACCAGCTCCAGTCAAAAAGGTATTGGTCTCAGGGCACCACTGCTCACACAAAGCCCGGTACATGCCGTCCGGTCGACTGTACTCCCAACAAGCTGGCTCCACAAACCTCGCCAAACGTTTCATCCCTGGCTCTGCCTCCAACGCGCCGGACAGCACTTTCATCCAGTCCCGAAAACCTCCCAGATAGGTGACATCTCCACGTGATTGAATCCCCACGCCCCAGCGCGTACGACGGGAGCATATCTTTAAAGCGACAACAGGGACCGGAACCGACTCCTCGCCAGTATGGTGGAACGGCAACCCCAAGCTCGGCCGGACAATTTGCCGAGAAGATCATTCGTCAGTAAGGATGCGCTCGCCAAGTTTCAACACTCGACAAGAGCCGTCAGTCACGCCATCCTCGCAAACTCGCTCGTGCGTCAAAAGCTGAAGTACCGACAGTCCAGTCTCCTGTCTCGAAGCACGGTGGTGGAAGACTTGTGCGAAAGGGAAGCGAAGATGCGTACTCCCGTGGGAGACCACATCAACGATCCAGCCGGAACTCGGAAAGCTCTCGTAGCAACGAGACCTGAAAAAGAAAGAAGACAAGGCCCAGATCAGATGGATTCTGAATACAGAAACGAAGAAGTTGGGGGGGCCTCAAGGAAATAAAAAAAGAAGAGAGGGGGGTCACGGCAAAAAGCCATGACCCTCTCCTCCTTTCTCCTGTTGAAACTAGCAGGGGGGGCCTTCAGCAAATAAAGAAAGACAGAGGGGGGTCACAGCAAAAAAGCCATGACTCTCTCTCCTCTCTCTTGTTAAAACTAGCAGGGAGGGTCCTTCAGCAAATAAAAAGAAGAGAGGGGGGTCACGACAAAAAGCCGCGACCCTCTCCTTCTCTCCTGATAAAGTTAGCGGGGGGGGGGGGGGCTTCGAGCAAATAAATAAAATAGAGGGGGGTCATGGCAAAAAGCCACGACCCCCTCTCTCTATCTCTTGTATTTTTGCATGCAGGGGGGGGGGTGCGTCGTCCCCGACCAGCACCGCCCACGCCGCACCCCGCCGGACTCCACAGCCCCGGCCGCCTACGCCGCCGACCTCCGCGCGCCCGCGCCCTTCTCCGCAGCCCCGGCCGCCTGCGCCGCCGACCTCCGCGCGCCCGCGCCCTCCTCCGCGCCCTGCCGCTCCGGCCCACGGCCCCCGCGCCCGGCTCCGGCTCCCGCGCTAGACCGCTCCGGCCTCCCCGCGCCCGGCTCCGGCCTCCCCGCGCCCGGCTCCGGCCCCCGCGCTGTGCCGCTCCGGCCTCTCCGCGCCCTGCCACTCCGGCCCACGGCCCCCGTGCCCGGCTCCGGCTCCCGCGCTGGACCGCTCCGGCCTCCCTGCACCCGCAGCCCCGGCCGCCTCCAGCCCCCGCGCCGCCCGCTGCGCCCACGCCTCCGGCCCCCGCGCCCTGCCACGCCGACCGCTGCGCCCACGCCTCCGGCCCCCGCGTGCTGCGCCCGCGCCCCGCGCCCCGCGCCTCCAGCCCGTGCGCCGGCCGCCATAGCAGCCCCCGGCCGCACCCGCGCCTCGCACCCTCCGACTCGCGCCCTCCCGCGCCTCCAACCCGCGCGCCGGCCGCCACAGCAGCCCCCGGCCGCGCCCGTCGCGCCCTCTCGCACCATGCGAAGAAGAAGAAGAAGAAGAAGAGGAAGAAGAAGAAGAAGAAGAAAAAGGAGGAGGAGAAGGATCACCTCGCCGGCAACCCGCCGCCGTCCACGGGCCGGCGATCTTCCCTCCTCCGTGAACCCCATGGCGTCACCATCTTCATCCTCCGCGGCATCGTTGCGAAGCAAGAAACCCTAGCAGAGCTCTCGCCTCCAAGCCGCCGGGAATCGCTGATAATGAAGAGAAACGAAAAATAGGGGTCCTTTTAAAGACCTAATCCCACGAATACGCGACTCAAGTCCAACCGCTACGCGTTTCCCGCGGGCGCACTCGAACTTGAGGGGGCACTTGTGGGCATCGAAATTAGCCCACGGGTCGAACCCGATTTTTACACAAAAAAATAGGCCCGCACCCAACGGCCTTCGGGTCGAACCCGATTTGTACACAAAAAATGGGCTTGCACTCGATAACCTTCGAGTCGAACCCGACTCGCTCATGCAACTTGGGCCCGCACACAACGGCCCGCATGCGAAACTCGGCCCGCACACAACGGCCCGTATGCGAAACTCGGCCCGCACACAACGGCCCGTATGCGAAACTCGGCCCGCACACAACGGCCCGCGTGCGAACTAGGCCCACGTGCGAACTCAATTCGCGCGCCATGGCCCGACCCAAAGCAAACGGGTCCCACCGGACCCGCAACTCGGACACAAAGAGGGGGGGGCCCACCGGCCCCCCTTCTAGAAAACCGTGCCCCCCTCTTCATGGAGAGGTGGGGCCGGCCCTTCTAGAAAACCGTGCCCCCCTCTTCATGGAGAGGTGGGGCCGGCCCTAAAAGAAAAAAAAAGAAAAGAAAAAGAAAAAGAAAAAGAAAAGAAAAAGAAAAAGAAAAGAAAAAGAAAAGAAAGGAAAAAGAAATCAAAACCGCCTCGATGCGGGGGGAGGTGGCGTGGACGTCTACGTAGCCGTAGATCCGCGACGATCCCTCGATCCAACGGACAAGATGACGTTGCGTCGCCATCCGATCCAAAAGTGCAACAAGAATAACAACTCGATCTTTAAAGATCGAGTCACATCTAGCCCATAACCACTCCAACTAAAAAGGAGAAAATCGGGTTTGTTTCCCCAAATAAGGGAACAATATCTCGATGGTTATGAGGGGAGATATTGGAGGAAACAAAAAGATTTCAGCAATATCTCCCCCAACCGCCCCCTTTGCCTATAAATAGAAGGGGTCGGGGAAGGCATCAAGGGTCGAAAGCTGAAGAGGAAAAGGCTCTGCAAAGACGAGCTCCAACGCTTGAAGACCGAAGGCTTCACGAGGCACGGCAAGCACGTCCTACGGGAATCCTTGGCCCTTCAAGTCCTCATCAACGTGAAGACCTTGCACTCGAAGATCAAAGCTTCGACTCCTCGCACGAAGAAGAAAGCTTGGAGAAGAAGACCCGGAGTCGTCGTCATCCCGACTTCTCCAACGATCTTCATCAACTCCGAAGAAGCCATACGCAAAGGCCGGGGAAGAAGATCGAAGCCGACAACACCCGTCGTCTTCAACAAAGGCGTCGACTCCTCGCACGAAGAAGAAAGCTTGGAGAAGAAGGCCTGAAGCCGGTGCTACCCCTGCCGTCTTCGTCAACAAAAGCCGACGCTACAACCGTCGTGCGGAGATCGGTGCTACCCCCACCGTCTTCACCAACAAAGCCGACGCTACAACCGTCGTGCGGTGATCGGTTCTACCCCCGCCGTCTTCATCAACAAAGCCGACGCTACAACCGTCGTGCGGAGATCGGTGCTACCCCTGCCGTCTCCACCAACAAAGCCGATGCTACAACCGTCGCACGGAGATCGGTGATACCACCGCCGTCTTCATCAACAAAAGTCGACGCTACAACCGTCGCATAGAGATCGGTGCTACACCCGCCATCTCCAAAAGAAGCCTTCAACTCCAATCAAGCCAAACACGCCCGGAGAAGAAGCCAACGTCACAACCGTCGCCAGGTCCGAAAAGCTGAAGACGAAAGAGCGCTACGAAGAAGCTCCAACGCTTGAAGACCGAAGGCTTCACGAGGCGCGGCAAGCATATCCTATGGGAGTCCTTGGCCCTTCAAGTCCTCATCAACGTGAAGACCTTGCACTCGAAGGTCAAAGCTTCGACTCCTCGCACGAAGAAGAAAGCGTGGAGAAGAAGACCCGGAGCCGTCATCACCCGATCGCTCCAACGATCTTCATCAGCTCCGAAGACGCCATAAGCAAAGGCCGGAGAAGAAGATCGAAGCCGACAACACCCGTCGTCTTCAAAGGCATCAACTCCTTGCACGAAGAAGAAAGCCGGGAGAAGAAGGCCTGAAGCCGGTGCTACCCCTGCCGCCTTCGTCAACAAAAACCGACGCTACAACCGTCGTGTTGAAGCCGGTACTACACCCGCCGTCTTCATCAACAAAAGTCGACGCCACAACCGTCGTACGGGGATCGGTGCTACACCCGCCGTCTTCATCAACAAAAGCCGACGCTACAACCGTCGCACAAGGATCGGTGCTACCCCCACCGAGAAGCCAAGCCGACGCCACAACCGTCGAGGAAGCCGGAAGAATCAAGAAGCCTCGCAGAAGTAGCCTTCGCCGTTCGAGAAGAAGATCGAGTCAAAGCCGAAGCCAAAGCCAACGCAAGAAGCCAAAGCAAACGCACCGGTAAAGCCCGCGCTAAAGCAACGCACGTGCCAAAGCCAAGCAACTACGACGGTCACGAGCAAAGCATCGCACGTTCTAGCCGATACGACGCGAAGTCCGGAAGAACTAAAGCATCGCAAGTCTCTACCCGCCTACGTTCAAGCGCAAGCGCCAAAGCAAAGCAAACGCCAGAGCCACACCAAAGCTACGCCAAAGCCGAAAGCTAAAGCCAAAGCCGACGCAAAAAGCACGATCGACGCCGCGAACCGACGATCAAGGACGCCGAGGTCAAGCAAGGATCGAGGAAGACACGAAGACCGAGGAACGAAGCCCAAAGTCTCCCTAGCCGAGAAAGCGTGAAGCACGAACGGGACAAAATCGACGGCAGAAACTCCTTAGCCTCTCAAAAACCCTCACCCTGTAAAGACCTCTGTCCTGGGCAACCCCTTCAGAGCTCTCGCACGAATACCACGTGGAGACGCGGATCAAAGGGACCCTCCAGAGGATCTCTCCCACAATCTCCTGATCAAAGAAAATTTGTAATCTCGTGTGATCCGCAATAAAGACGACCCGAATCTTTTTCCGCGCTCACAATGCCATACTGTTTTCATTGTTTTGGCATAATAACAGTTATGAGAATAACAACTTAGCAATGATGCCCAATTAGGGAGGGGGGGAAGAGAGAGAGAGATCAGAGAAAAGCTTTAATAGTTCATTTTTTGGAGTTGTTAGAGGGGTTCGGTTAGGTTAGGTTTAAAATTCCTAGGTCTAGACTACATCCCATGGCCTATAGATCTTGGGTTTAGAGTTAGGGTTAGATTCGGTTTGTCGGCGATGGCGAGCAGCTCCGAAGGTGGCGAGTAGCAGAGACGAGCAGCTCCAATAAAGATTTGGTTAGGTTCGATTGGTTAAGATAAAATGGTATTCAAAAGAAATTTTGAAGTATTGTGGGGGTGTTTTCGTCTACAATATTTATTTGTCATGTACATTTAAGTATTCTCTTGTAAGAGACCACTCACAAACTCCACATAATAATAATAATCTCCAACGAACTATGCTTTGGGGCTTTTACGGTGGGTCATGGAAAATTATAAGTATCTTTGCAAATGGTTTTATATAGCATGTATGGGGATTAAGTCGACTGCTGGACAACAATATTTATATCATTTTATTTAACTTTGGGTAAGACTGATAGGTCATCCATTGAAGTTACTCTTAGTGTCGGCACCCCAAAATTATTAATTTGTAATTCCTAGGAGTATCTCCAATCCTACACCAAATGATTTACCATATTTAAATTTGATAATAGGAAAGCAAAATAGCTGCTCCAGTCCTACACAAGATTTTCATCAAATTTTGTTTCTATCAAATTTCTCTATAAGATTGGCAGGGGTCAAGAGCCACCTATTAAATCCAACGGCAACTTTCCAGCTCATCAAAGCTTTTAATCATATTTGGTGTACGATTGGAGTGCTCCACATTAAATTGACTATAGTGCTTCACATCAAATTGGTTTTTATTAAATTTGGTGCAAGATTGGAGTGCTCCGCATCAAATTAGTTTTCATCATATTTGATGTAGGACTGTAATGCTCCACATCAAACCAAGATTTTAACCCAATCCTACATCAAATCTAATGAAAAATTTGATGTGGGATTGAAGATGCTCAATTGACCTCTGTTCCTAGCCTCACACCATCCCACGTAGCCTCGGTCCCCCTCTGTCGTCCTCCTTCCTTCACTTTCCTCACATCGAAACCCAAAGTCCCCTATAGTTGTTCTTGGTTGCTGCTCGTCAAAAATATCGACGTGATAGTCATTGGCATCATCGTATGTACCGATATTGACATGGAGGAGGAGCGCAACAAAGGTTGTTGAGGGAATTGTCGGAAAAATGGATGACTAAGCGGAGCCAAACAGGACTACCACGGAGGCAGAGGGGGTGGATGGTGGGACAAGTAAGACGACAGAGGGGGGTTGGGACTGGAAGGAGACGAGATAGGGGTGTTTTAGGGTTCTTGTGGGTGCCAATACATACTCATCCAAACGGTTTAGGAACTAATAAAAATATGGGTTCCCACATTAAAAATTAAGGATGCATATATAGATGTATAATAATAACAATTATATATCAAGTACAAGGTATTTTTGATGGTTCTGTTGATCCAATTCATGGGTTTGGGGAATTCAAACTCAATTTTGATGGTTCTGTTGATCCAATTCATGGATTGGATGGTGGTGGCTTTTTGCTTCGTGATTGGACAAGGCATATGATTGTTTCTGCCACCTTTTCCTGTAGCTTCTCCATATGTCCCTCTTGCGGAGAAAATGGCACTCTTTGAGGGCATTCCTTTAGTTTTCACTTGTTTTCCGCAGGTGCCAATCTGGATTAAAGGAGACTCCATGCAAACTATCCAAGCCTTATCTAATCAAGCTCCCCAAGACCCAATCATCCACGACTACCAGGTGATGTGGCATCATCATGCCTATATCGGGTTGTCCCACATTTATCGGGAGGCAAACAACCCGATTGACCATCTCGCCAACATGGATTGGGGCCTGCCTCGAAGGTACATTTCTTGGGAGAATTTTTCCACCGGCGGTGGTCGAGCAAGTTCATCAGTAGATGCAGTTTTGTTGCTATTCACGTCTTGTACCCGACCCAGATTAACCCAGCTAACAGTTGTTTGTACTCTTTTATTTCGTTGAATGCTCAACTAAAAAAAAAAAATGTGATGGTCCCAAAAACATTTAGGGTCTGTTCTTTTGTGCGGAAACTGAGTGTGAAAACCCTTAAGTGACGGAAAATGTGATTTCCACACTAATATTCCGTGTTCTTTTGAGACTTGGCACCGAAGAAACTCAGTTTCTCGGGTGCCCTATTTTCCGTGCCGATTGTGGAAACAGAGTATGCGCTATTTGAGCTGAAATTGGGTTTCTCCTCACCACGAAGATAGAGCATCTATCGAGGGCGGTCTTCACAAGATTCCTCCCACAACATCTGCAGAATCTCCGGCCATCATTCTGATTAAATTTGGGCCGAACCTCGTGTGATTTCTAAGGTGATCTCTAGCTCTATGCACTAGCTTTTCATTGATGCTCTATTTTTTAAGTTTTGATATGAAATCTAGATCCCTCATATCTTTTCTTTGATTTGTGCCAGACACCCTCCACAGCCTTCGTCACCTCCGACCACCATTCCAAACCTTGCCGAATTTCTAAAATCGAAGGTACACTCTATCCTACGTGATTTTTTATTTGGGGTATTGGATGCAATATAGGATTTGGAGATATAATATTGTTTTGAATCGATGCATAGGTTTTTAATATAGAAATTGATGCATCGGATTCGGGGATGCAACAATGTTTATTCTTCTTCTTCTAAAATTGAGGATCTTTAACATGTCTTTTGGATGCTACAATCAAATCTTCCTGATTCGGGAATGCAACAATGTTAACTCATATTTATATTGAGTCTAACATAAGTAAGACTGCAAACGAATCAATATGTGCTCATAATTTTCAACCCTTAAAACCAAATAGATTCGTAACAAAAAATAAAAACTGAATCTTAGATTTACTTTCATTTTATGTTTCAGAAATTTTGGGATCTTTATAAAAGAATGAAGATTAGGAAGGTTGATACATGGCAACAATTTTATCAGAATTATAAAAAAGTAACTTCATTTTATTTTAGTCATTAGATTTACTTTCATTTTGTTTGCACCATCGCTTATTTTCTTAATTATCTTCTTATTTCTCCTTCTTGCTTAATTTCCACTCCTATGTAGCCTTTTCCCATAGTCAAATTTAACATTAAATTAGATCGCAAAACTTGGTGGCCTTCTACTTAGCCTTCTTAATGACCAATACAATTGTACTAGTACTTCTTTTCTTCTTCATTTCCTTGTTTGTGCAATTGAATGCAACAACATTATAAATCTATAATCATTTTAATAGGATATCACAGTGATGTATGTCATCTAAACCTTGCCCTCGCATAATGTTTTGGACTATGCAATTCCCCTTTTTTTTTTTCTAAAATTAGGGATCTTTAAAATGTCTTTTGGATGCTATAATCATTTTTTTCATTGTTTAAGGGAGAAATTGAGGATCTTTAACCTGTCTTTTCGATGCTACAAATGAAAATATGGACCTCTTAAGCCAACCCTAATGGCTTGACCCAACCCATAAACCTTGTCTCAACTCGTCTTGTTTGAGACACCTTGACTCATGTGCATCCCTCATTGGCCTTTGGCAGTCAGCAAATAGCTCATATGATATATTATTTACTCATTGTTTTATGTAATGCAGATAAACATATAAAAAAAATTAAATAATATAGATCTATTTGCTGTAATTATTATTTTTATTCAGATTATGTTATTTTCTATCATCAGACTTAGATTCTTTTGTCTTATTATTAATTCAACATAGATACTTATATTAAACGTATTCTATTAATTATTGTATGCTAACCACTGTTTTATAAATTTAATAACATAGATGAAGATGGAATAACAAGCTGTACTACAAACCATTGTCGGTGCTTGTACCATATGGTTAATAGTACTTAAATTGGTATTACGTCGCAAACGACAACAATACATACCAAGAGAACCACGACAAGATAGATACGAACGAAGAAAAAAATATCTCAATCTTTTGTTATGTGAGAAAGATAAAGATACACATAATCTTTTACGAGTAAATTAGCATGTATTTGAGTTATTAGTCAAAGCTTTGAAGTCAAAGGGATTACGGTTTACAAAAAATATAGAAGTAGATGAACAAGTTGCTATGTTCTTAAATATACTAGGACATGACGACAGATTGAGATCGATAGCATTCCACTTTAATCGTTCATTGTCTACAGTTCATCATCATTTTCTGAATGTTCTGAACGTTGTGATGAAACTTTATATGGACGTCGTCAAGTAACTCAGCCCTAATACGCCAATGACCAGTGGGATTACCCCCAGGCCCTGGCACCATTTCTTTCGGGTAACTTGTCTTTTCTATCCAGATTTATATATACTACTACATCTAAATTTTGATTGCTAATTATATTATATACATAAATTAATGTAGGATGCAAATGGTGCAATTGATGGTATATATATTCTTGCAAAGGTAAAACTTGAGGATCAACCTCGATATAAAACAAGATAATATAGGATTGCGCAAAACGTAATGGGGGTGGTAGGTTTCGATATGAAATTTACATATGTCTTGGCCGGTTGGGAGGGTTTAGCCAGCGATGCTAATGAACTATCATCAACTGTAAGAGATATGCCCACTAAGCTGGTTGTACCTTTAGATAATAACTGATATATTGTATATGGTTTTAATATATACTTATAAGTGCCTACTAAGATACTATTATAAAATAACATTAATTCTTTATAATAATATTGTTTCAATCTAAATATACAGGAAAATATTATCTAGTTGATGCTGGTTATGGTCATTATCCTGACTTTTTAGCACCATACCGGTAAATACGGTATCATAGATTAGAGCGTCGTCGTAGCTATAATCCCGCAATAGCACAGGAGTTGTATAACTACACACGCTTGTCAATGCATAATATTGTTGAACGTGCTTTTGGTATGTTGAAGAAAAGATAGACCATACTGAGGACATAACCTTTTTTCGATATTGATGTATAAGGGAGGATTATACTAGTTTGTTGTGCACTGCATAACTTTATCTTTACTATAGATCCCACTGATTTATTAGAAGAGGAGGCCGATATTATTATAGATGATGACTCTCCTCCTGAAGGTGGAGGCACATTGGAGAATATTATATTGCTTGAAAAAATTACTGCATGGGACAATAAGAAGGATCATATTGCTACTGATATGTAGTTGGACTATGGTCATGGACATTGATTGTAATTCAATAATTGAGTCACGGACCATATTACTGCCCATATTTTTATCGATATTTTGCTTTTATGGATGTCAGCATTGTACTCTTGTTTAATCTTTAAATATTCAATAAATATATTTTTCTTTATATGAATATGATATTTGTGCTTTTATTCTAATAAAGTAATTATTTTAGGATGAGTCAGTCTAAAGAAAAGAAAATTTATATTGTCTGGACCATTAAGATGGATCGTATATGCATGGATGCATTTGTGGTAGAGTATGAAAAGGGGGGAAAGGCTGACAATGGTTGGAAGCCTCACATATATCAAGCTGTAGTGAAAGTCATAGGAGAAAAAATATGTATTCAAATAACAGAGAAAAAATTAAATAATATGATAAAAACGTGGAACGCTTGGTACAATGCTATAATTACTTTGACTAATCAAAGCGAGTTCGGGTGGAATGATGCCAAAAAGATGATAGAGGCTGATGACATCACATGGACTGAATATTTGAAGGTAAATATTTTAAATTTTAAAATTTTAAAAATTTTATTTTTTCATGGGACTAACTATTTTTTTGTGGAGTCACCCCATTGCCGCACAATTTAGGCATAAGACGATAATCGATTTTGATAAAATATTACAAATCGTTGGGAATGATCAAGCAATCGGTTCTCGTGCCTTAACAGGATATGGTACTATTTTGATTGATGTAGAGCATTAAAGCCAACAACGCAACTCAGTAGATAAAGATACTCAGTTTGATTATGGTATTGATGACATTGCTGATGATGATCTTGAGTTATTCCCTTCCTCTGCAGTTTCGTCTTCACCTGTATCTGCACCTGTACCGACACCGGCATGTGCATTTAGATCATCGTCTACTACTGCTTCAGTCTCAACCTCTACTTCTAGTAAGCGGAAGAGAAAGAGTAAAAATAAAAATGATGAGTATAATATGTTGGACTAGAGGATTGAACTAATGACTCATGTTATTGACAACTTATGCCCAATCCCTAACATCAATCGCATATGGGAGGAGATCTTGAAAGTGGAAGGCCTAACTGAAGATGAAGCAATAGTGTGTGTGGAGTTTCTCGGTAGTGATAAGGCGAACGCCATATTTTTTTTATACTTTACCTATTCACAAGCGAAGGCAATGGCTAGATCGAAAAATTATTAATTTGTAATAAGTAACATAAAATCGATTATAAACATTTGACTTTTTTGTGTTAGGTCGAAGTATTTGGTTTATGTTTCTATTTTGCTTTTAGAAATAATATGTCAGCTTTATCTTATACATGCCTATTGGGTTGATTTTATAAAGTTACCAAGGTAATTTGTTGATTGTTGGCTAGATGGAGAAATTACCAGTCAAGCTATGTTTTTCTCTTAGACATGTCTATTGGGTTGATTTTATATTGAAGCATACAACTATGTGCTGTTGAAATTGTCTATCTTGTTTGCTCACTAATTCGACGAGGCCCCGAGAACAACTACAGTTTGGCATTCACTTGGCATTCACTTATTTCTGTTTGCTGAACTTTCTTGACATCTCCCATGCTGTTTTGGTTTATAATGTGCAGTATGCTTGGTTGTTGATTGGGGTTTATTTCTGATGGGTATTTGATAATGTGCCTGTGATAATAATTCGGTAGTTTGTTTCTCTTAATGTTCACAGTAGCTGCCTAATATCTTTCACTTTGCTTAGTTTCAGAGCTTATGCTGTTGTAACACTTTCTTGTTGTTGTCTGAAGGTATTGACGATGGGGACATCGAGCCTCGGCCCTGGCGGGTGTACCAGCACAGAAGGCAACACCTGAGCATGTGGTTCTAAGTCTAGCCATGTTGGCTGTCTATTTTTTTATGTTGAGTCAAGCCCACACTATTAGTGGGTTGTGGCTTTAATTAAAGTACTTTTTAGTCCCACCTCAATTAGTGAGCTGTTTTATTGGTCATTGTAAGCCTATTTATAGGCCTATTGTCTTTTCTTTCAGTATGCAATGAATAAACAAATTTTGTTTCCCTTTACATGTGTTGAGAGAATCAGGGTGAGGTGTGTGAAACCCCAATCCCAAAACTTAGGTGTGTGAAACCCTAAGTAGGAGTTAGGAGCGTGAAGCCCTAGCCCCACCTTACCCCACCCCGTGCAGCCACCACCACCCCTTGCCCTGCCCGTGTGATACCCGATCCTAGCCTCCCCCCCTGTTCGCGATCCCAGACCCCCTCTCCCTCTCCTCCCTCTCGCGACTCCCCTCCCCCTCTCACCCCACGCGCGCGAGCCCCCCTCTCTCCCGTGCCCTGCAGCTCGCCCCAACCCAACCCGATCCCAGCCCGCCCTAAGCCAACCCGACTCCCCTCCCCGCCACCCGTAGCCTCCCCTCCTCTCCTTCCCTCCCTCTTCCCGGTGGCTCGATCCCAACCCCATCCCTCCCGGCCCCTTGCCCTCCCTCTGCAGCCCGACCCTAACCCCGGCCCCACAACCCCATTCCCTTCCCCTCTTCCTCCTCCCACCGACCACCAACCCCTCATCCCCCTCCCGAGTGCTAACAGCCCACCCGACCCGATCCCCCCCTGCCCCTTTCCCTCCCTTTTATCTCCCTTCCCCTCATCCCAACGGCCCACACCCAACCTCCACTCCGCCTCTTCCTCGGTATGTCAGCATGGTCGATCCAGATATCGACCACGGTTTGATCGACGACGAAGACGGGTTTCTCGATATATGGTCCCCATTCCTCGACTTCCAGTTCAGCGCCGGCAAGAACGTGAAGGAGTAAGTGGAGCGCATCACCTACCTCGTCGCCAAGGACGTAGAAGCTCGACTGGGAATCACTGAGGACCATCAACAGTGGCATCCCGGCGCACCGTGTACTCGAACATCTTGGCACTACAGGCCCTCGCCTTAGCCTCGCCAGCACCAGAGATCTCTGCACCAGTCCCACCGCCACCAGAGGTTGCTGAGGACAGCCCTGCTCCTCAGTAGGTGAGTTTTCTTTTCTCGGTCAATATTCGAGGGTGGCACCGACAATCAACTCTCCTAGATTTTATCTATGCAAACTGCTGTCCACTATAAACTGTGAGCTGTGTGATTCTGCTTAACCCTGTTCATTATTAGCCCTGATATTGTCTGTGGAACCCTGCTGATATAACCGAGTACCCGTTGTTCAATTAATTAGGATCGGAATAACTGCCTGCGTGCTTGTATAAGTTTTTGTTAAACTCATTAGTCACAATATCTGTTTAAATTAATTTCCTGTTTAAGCTCGTGACAAATTGGTGAATCCTGTCCCTGCTCAACGAATCCTGAATTCCCTGTTAACACACACTGTTCCACATCATTTTGGTATCAGAGCATGGTTGTAGTCGCATTCAGCATCTGGTCCTGCATCTTGCATTCATTTTAGCTCTTGTGCATTAAGGTAAAAAAATAATATTGGTATCATTTTTTTTATTGCATGCCCACCCATAGGGGTAGGCCATACCTGTTAGGAGAGTCTAGCGAATCGGAGAATTACAATATGGATCCCGAGACTTTGACTAGAGCACTTGCTGAGTTGACCCAAGGTATAACCGCCATGAATCAAAACCTTGCCGCGTATCAGCGCGACACCAATGCCCGGTTAGACCGGATAGAACAAGCACGAATCGATCCGCATGTTGAGTTTCCTGATCCCCCTCAAGGGCCCCCGGCCAACTGGCAAAACAACCAGGACCCCGATGATCAGTACCTTCAGAGTATCATGTTAGAGGTACCCCCTTTTAATGGTAGGCATGATCCCCAGTTTTTCTTGGAGTAGCTTCAGTCCATGGATCGTTATTTCATGTGGTACCCGTTAACTGAGGTTAGGAAGGTCCGCTTTGCAGCCATGAAGCTCAGTGGACCCGCGAGCCAATACTGGACCAACGTGGAAGTTCTAAGAGTTGCGCGAACCCAAGACCCTATCGATACTTGGGTCGCCATGAAGAACGAGCTTAAGGGTAAGTATGTGCCCCCGTCGTACCAAGCACGACTGTTAGACCAATGGCACCATTTTATCCAAGGTAGCAAATCAGCTAAAGACTATGTTAACAAATTTGATGAATTCCTCACTCGCTGCAACGTCCTTGGGACCGAGACGCCTGTCCAAGTCCTTTCCCGTTTCCGGTCTGGTCTGAGAGAAGACCTTGCCAGGGATGTCATGGAATTGGAAAGAGCCTATGCTCTAGTACAAGACCTCGACGCCTCTAGGTCTAGTCACTCTTACAAGCATCATGATTCTAGGAGCTACCCCACCAGACCCTCCCCTAACAATTCCAATCGAACCTACCCCAACTCATCCCAACCAAAGCCCAGCATTTCCAATAAGAATTTTGAAAGAGATTCCCGAGGAAAGAGTGTCGAGCGAGATTTCTCCAAAGTCATCCGTCTCACAAAATGTTACAACTGTCAAGGGTACGGCCACGTAGCAGCCAACTGCCCCAGCCTTGTCAGAGTCAATATTGTTGATGGCAATCTCATTGAAGCGGTAGATCCCGAAGAAATAGAATTCATCTACCAAGCAGAGGCAGAAGATGGAGACTTTGATGACGATGAGGATGATGCCATTCTGAGTTGCCTTAGGTAGTTGTCGTCTCCCACCATGTCAGTTGTTAGGTGTGCCCTATCCCAACCCAAGGATCAAGATGACTGGAGGCGCACCACTATTTTTCACACATTCACAAAGATTGGGGATAAGAACTGTAAGGTCATCATCGACAGTGGTAGTTGCATCAATGTCATGTCATCCGCTGTAATCCCCAAGACTGGCCTCAAGGCCGTCCCCCACCCTCGTCCCTATCAAGTGTCCTGGATCAACTCCGCTGCCATGGAGGTCAAGCAGAGATGTCTAGTGCCCATCAATTTCAACATATACCAGGACAAGATCTGGTGTGATGTCCTGGCCATGGATGTGGGCCAAGTCATCTTAGGAAGACCTTAGCTTTTCGATAATGATGTTCTCATTTATAGGCACTCGAACATGTGTCTGTTTGAACATGGGGGCAAGAAAATCAAGTTGATCCCCTCCCCACCCAAGAGTGCTCAAGCGGAGCAAAAGACTGCCCCCACTAAGAAAATCAAGAGCGTCAGTTTCGTCAGTACCAAAGAGCCGAGTCATGAAGTAGAAAAGGGTACCCCTATCATCATCCTGGTAGCAAGAGAGACCCCTAAGGACTCCAGCCAGTCGATCCCTTCCGAGGTCACCCCGGTGCTTAGGGAGTTTGCTACTGTTTTTCCAAAAGATCTCCCTGACCAACTGCCTCCGATGCGCGACATACAGCATGCCATTGATTTGGTCCCTGGAGCAAATCTTCCCAACCTGCCACATTATCGAATGAACCCTACTGAACACACAGAGTTAAAGAGGCAGATTGACGAACTCCTACAAAAGGGTTTCATCAAGGAGAGTATGAGCCCTTGTGCGGTCCCCGCCTTACTGACGCCTAAGAAAGATGGATCATGGCGTATGTGTGTAGACAGTCGCGCCATCAACAAAATAACAGTTACGTACCATTTCCCTATTCCGCGACTGGATGACATGCTGGATATGATGTCCGGAGCTACCATCTTCTCCAAGATTAACCTGAAGAGTGGTTATCACCAAATTCGTATCCGTCCTGGCGACGAGTGGAAGACTACGTTCAAGACTAAGGATGGACTATATGAGTGGATGGTTATGCCCTTTGGGCTGACCAACGCCCCGAGTACCTTTATGAGAGCAATGGCGCAAGTACTCCGACCATTTATGCGTAAATTTCTTGTGGTGTATTTTGACGACATACTTGTCTACAGCCAATCTTGGGCGCAACATTTAGACCACCTGCGTCAAGTCTGTACTATGCTAAGAAAAGAAGAGCTGTATGCGAATCCGAAGAAGTGCACGTTTCTTACAACTCAAGTCCAATTCTTAGGATTTGTTGTCTCTACTAAGGGAGTCTCTGCGGACCCCGAAAAGGTCAGAACGATCGAAGAGTGGCCCGAACCTAAGAATATTCACGATGCCAGAAGTTTTCATGGGGTCACCACCTTTTACCGTCAATTCATTAAAGGGTTCAGCACCATCATGACCCCAGTGACTGACTGTTTGAAGAAGGGTGAATTCATTTAGTTAAGTGCCGCCACTAGAGCATTCATTGAAATTAAGAAAATGATGGTTGAGGCCCCTGTCATGCATCTCCCTAATTTTTCTAAGGTTTTCGAAGTGGCTTGCGACGCGTCTGGGCTCGGGATAGGTGGAGTCCTTTCCCAGGAAGGCCACCCAGTTGCCTACTTTAGTGAGAAGCTAAATGACACTCGACAGAGGTATTCTACCTATGATAAGGAGTTTTATGCGGTGATACAGTCACTTCGCCATTGGCGACATTATCTGTTGCCTCAAGAATTCGTCATTTTTTCTGACCATGAGGCCCTCCGATATATTTACTCCCAGAAGAGACTAAATGCGCGACATGGTCAATGGGTTGAATTCCTCCAGGATTACACCTTTGGTCTGCGCCATAAAGCAGGAGTTGAAAATAAAACTGCTGACGCGCTCAGCCGCCGTGTGTTCGTCCTCCCCAAATTAACTACGACAGTTGATGGGTTCGTGAAGCTAAAAACCGAGTATGAGTTATGTCCCGATTTTAGCAAAACCTATACTTTATTGAGAGACGGGACCCTTTAAGAAATTGATGGCTATCTCATGCACGATGGGTATCTGTTCCGGGGGCGACGACTGTGCATCCCACGAACATCCTTACGTGAGTTTCTCGTATGGGAGTTGCATGCTGGAGGTCTTGCCGGACACTTTGGGAATGAGAAGACCATCGAGGCTGTGGAATATCGGTTCTATTGGCCAAGTCTAAAACGCGATGTTGCTAAGCACATTGGTAGGTGTCATACTTGCCAGCTAGCCAAACAACAGAAACAAAACACTGGCCTATACATCCCGTTACCGGTCCCAAACTGTCCATGGTAAGACATCAGCATGGATTTCGTACTGGGTCTTCCGAAGACTCTGAGGAAGCACGATTCGGTTCTAGTCGTCGTCGATCGTTTCTCCAAAATGGCCCATTTTTTACCTTGCTCCAAAACGTCCGACGCTTCAAGAGTCGCTAAGATTTTTTTTGATGGTGTCGTCAGATTGCACAGTCTGCCTAAAACTATTGTTTCTGACAGGGATGTCAAGTTCATCAGTTTCTTCTGGAAAACTATGTGGCACAAGTTGGGCACTAAACTCCAATTCTCTACTGCTTTCCACCCACAAACCGATGGTCAAACCGAGGTAGTTAATCGAAGTCTGGGTAACCTTTTGCGCACCCTGGTAGGTGAATATATTAGGACTTGGGATCTAAAACTGTCCATCGCTGAATTTGTATACAATACATCTGTCAATAGGGCCACGGGTTTGAGTCCCCATAAAATCGTGCATGGTTTTAAGCCTAGGTAGCCTATAGATCTCATCCCTATGGCTGACTATCATCGAGTCTCTGAGTCAGCATCTGCATTTGCATCACATGTCCAAGAACTACACAGGAAAATCAAAGATAAGATTGAGCAAAGCAATGCTAACTATAAGCTACGAGCTGACCTCAGGAAAAAAATTTAAAACATTTAATATTGACGATTATGTAATGGTCCGGATCCGTCCGGAACGGTTTTCCTCGGGAACTGTTAAAAAGTTGCATGCACGCAGTGCGGGCCCTTTTCAAATCTTAAAGAAATTGAATGACAATGCCTATATTATAGATCTCCCTGAAGATTTCGGTATCAGTTCCACTTTCAATATCGAGGACCTAGTGGCCTACAAGGGTGCTGATTTTAACCCTAGTAATCCTCTCATAAGTGAGCCTTCCCGTGACCCAGTTTCTAAGAGCCCCTCCCTACCTCCACTTCTAGAAATTCCACCAAATTATACAGCAGATAAAATAGATAAAATTATGGATGATGAGATTGTGTCTAGTAAGGACGGTGACACCCGACGGTATTTGATCCGTTGGAAGGGAAGACCCACCTCTGATGACACCTGGCTTGACCGCAGCGATTTTCAGTAGTTGGATCCCGATACCTTAGAGCAATACGAGAGCTTTGCAGATCCTCACTCGACGGGGTTGAGCTCTCTCCCACCTGGGGAGAATGATGGGGACATCGAGCCTCGGCCCTTGTGGGTGTACCAGCGCAGAAGGTGACACCTGAGCATGTGGTTATGAGTCTAGCCATGTTGGCTATCTATTTTTTTATATTGAGTCAAGCCCGCACTATTAGTGGGTTGTGGTTTTGATTAGAGTACTTTTTAGTCCCACCTCGATTAGTGGGCTATTTTGTTGGTCATTGTAAGCCTATTTATAGGCCTATTGTCTTTTCTTTCAGTATGCAATGAATAAACAAATTTCGTTTCCCTCTACATGTGTTGAGAGAATCAGGGTGAGGTGTGTGAAACCCCAATCCCAAAACTTACGTATGTGAAACCCTAAATAGGAGTTAGGAGCTTGAAGCCCTAGCCCCACCTTACCCCACCCCGTGCAGCCACCACCCCCTGCCCGTGTGATACCCGATCCCAGCCTCCCCCCCCTTGTTCGCGATCCCAGACCCCCTCTCCCTCTCCCCCCTCTCGCGACTCCCCTCCCCCTCTCACCCCGCGCGCGAGCCCCCCTCTCTCCCGTGCCCTGCAGCCCGCCCCAACCCAACCCGATCCCAGCCCGCCCCAAGCCAACCCGACTCCCCTCCCCGCCACCCGCAGCCTGCCCTCCTCTTTTTCCCTCCCTCTTCCCGGTGGCTCGATCCCAACCCCATCCCTCCCAGCCCCTTGCCCTCCCTCTGCAGCCCGACCCTAACCCCGGCCCCACAACCCTATTCCCTTCCCCTCTTTCTCCTCCCACCGACCACCAACCCCTCATCCCCCTCCCGAGTGCTGACAGCCCACCCGACCCGATCCCCCCCTACCCCTTTCCCTCCCTTTTATCTCCCCTCCCCTTATCCCAACGGCCCACATCCAACCTCCACTCCGCCTCTTCCTCGGTATATCGGCATGGCCGATCCAGACGTCGACCACGGTTTGATCAACAACGAAGATGGATTTCTCGATATTCGGTCCCCATTCCTCAACTTCCAGTTCAACGCCGGTGAGAATGTGAAGGAGTAAATGGAGCGCACACCTATCTCGTCGCCAAGGACGCAGAAGTTCGGCTGGGAATCACCGAGGACCATCAACGGTGGCATCCCGGCGCACCCGTGCACCCGAACATCTTGGCACTACAGGCCCTCGCCTTGGCCCCGCCACCACCAGAGATCTCTGCACCAGTCCCACCGCCACCAAAGGTTACTATATATGCCCCATCGGGATTTCGACCTCAGGCTGCTGTAGGATGAGAACCTCCCCATCCTGGAGAGGCTCAGGCTCTTGCACTTCCGAAGCATCACATTCATCCTCTCCATCCTTCAACCCACAAGACATCAAGTCCTAGGAAGCGATCCGAGAGCGAGCAGCTGAGAAGGGGAGGAACCCTAGCTTTCCGGCGCCTCTCCCTTCGCCGCCGATTGGAGCACCGCCGCAGGGCTCCTTCCTTATTCAAGCGCCGAGCGAGCCAGGAGAGTTTGAGCGGTGGAGATTAGGGATCTCGTCAGAGCTGAGGAGTTGATCTCGCCGGAGCTTAGGGATCTCGCCGGAGCTGAGGAGCTGAGAAGGGGATCTCGTCGGAGCTGAGGAGGAGATCTCGTCGCATCTGAGTAAGGGGATCCTGCCGCAGCTAAGAAGGGGATCTCGTCGCAGAAGGGGTCATCTGACAGCCGTCGGAGGAGGAGATCTCGTCGCAGCTTAGAAGGGGATCTCGTCGGTATTTCTCATCGGAGCTGAGGAGGGTACATCGTCGCAGTGCCGGGGGCCTTCGGCGAGTAGCAGCTCGAGCAGATCCAGGGGGGCCTCCTCGACTCCGGCGAGTAGCAGCTCCCTCGACTCCGGTAATGGTGTGGCGACGATCCAGAGGCACAGGGAGCTCCCGGGGTGGGGTGAATGGTGGTGGAGGGCAGGGCTCCTTCGGGGGTGGAGACTGGCCCCCCATTAATCCCAACCTCATTCCCATAGATCCCAACCACCGCCACCACCCCCATCCCGCATCATATGGTCCTCTTCCCACCCCGCCTCCCCCTCCCCCCTTCTCCTCTGTAGCAGCGCGATCCGCCAATATTCAGGGGCAGCCAGTGGACGGCCGACCTATACTGATGTCCTGCGGACTCCCAGATAGCGAGTAGAGGTGGTGAGGGTGCATCCCAGTAGGTCAGGGGGTGGACGAGGATCAATCTGGAGAGGGTGACGTTGCTACCGGTGTGGCGAGCGTGATCATCTTATTGCTGACTGTAGGAGCTCTCTCGTCTGTTTCAGGTGCGGCAAGGTGGGCCATGTCTCGACCCGGTGCGGCATGAGACGATTCCAAGATCCTATTCGAGGTCCTCGTGGTGTGTTTGGCTCCACAACAAGATCGCAAACCAAGTTGTTTGTCTCCCTCCGGAGCGACCCACGTCGGGAGGAGATGGTGGAGTTGCTGTCCAGATCCGGAATTTGCCGAGTGTTCTATCATCGGACTAACCAGGCGGAGCTCTCTGAGTTCCTGCGCTCAATGTGGCCAGGGTCGTGGCGGTGGCCAGTGCAAGAGATCAGAGTCGGCGAGTATTTGGTGGAGTTCCCTTCCTTGCATTTTCTCAGGATTGAAGTAGCGAGAGGGATGAGAGATCTTGGGCCAGTATCAGTTTCCTTCGCGCATTGGGATAAGCTTCGAGGATCTGTGGAGAGGCGGCGAAGATCAGTGGTGCAGGTGACAATCTTCGGACTTCCTTTCGACGCTTGGGGGGAGTCTTCGCTTTGGGACCTGTTGGGCGACTACGGCGAGGTACGCGAGTGTTTCAACATGTATCCGAATATCGCTCATCGTAGGTTCTGCCAGGCGAATGTAGTTTGCTTCAACCCGGTCTTGATCCCATCTTTCGTCCGTCTCTCGCATGGGACTGGTGTATTCGAGGTACGACTTCACCTTCAAGTACTCGGCGACTGCACTCTCCTTACCTCGTCCCCAACGATCCAGATGCCTTCGGACAACCACGCGGTGGACTCTGATCCGGTGTTCCCTCGAGGATTTGGGTCCCCGGTGGTTACTCCTCTTCAGGACACGGGGCTCCGTCAGCCCTCGGAGCGGTCGATGCCTACGCCTGGGGTGCGCTTCCACTAGCACGAGGTAGTGGAAGGCAGTAGTAACCCACCCACGATGTCATCGGACCCGGGCGGCAGACGTGGGTGCTACAGTGGTGTAGGATCCCCCTCTTTGCAACAAATCTCAAAAGAATATGAGATGCCTCGCCATCTAGAGAGCGAAATCTCTGCAGGATATCCCGACTATGATTCGAATATGGAATCGAGGGCAGGTTTTGCTCATTTTGCAGGTTTTCCTACATGTGAAGAGGAGGCACGGGGCAATTATAGCAACCCTTTTGTGGACATTGATGAGGGAACACGTGTGGGGTCCGTAGAGCTGGGGGACCGGCAATCCAGAGAACATGAAAATTTTGAATCATAGTCGGGATATCCTGCCAGGGATTGGCGGTCCCCCAACTTCGGATGAGGCCTGGATTGGCGGTCCCCTACCAACTTCGGATTGGCGGTCCCCCAGCTCTACGGACCCCACACGTGTTCCCTCATCAATGTCCACAAAAGGGTTGCTATAATTGCCCCGTGCCTCCTCTTCACATGTAGGAAAACCTGCAAAATGAGCAAAACCTGCCCTCGAAGTTGGTAGGGGACCGCCAATGGGAGCGGAGTCCCAGGGGAGCGCTTTCGGTCAATTGGGACAGCAGCCGGATCAATCTATCTTACAAGTCAGGAGCATCCCGAGGAAGAGCTTCAGACAGCTACTACGACGTTCGACGGAGGACCACACGCTGGAGCAGGCACTTGTGCGATCGAAACTGCGTCTTTTAGAGCTAGACCTTGCAAATCCTAGCCTCTCCTTGCCTCTCACGTTGCTTAGAGATGACGAGATTTTGGATATTGCTAGAAAGTGTGGGTTCATATCTCCTCCGGACCTTGATGGTGCTAGATTCTTTTTAGATAGAATCAGAGACTTAGAGGCTCAGAGGGCTAAGAATGCAGAGTCGATTTGATGGTGCTTTCTTGCATGTGGTGGTGCTGGCAGATCATTGAATGAAGATACTATCGTGGAATGTTAGAGGTTTGGGGAAATCGGAGAAGAGGAGAGCTGCTAGCTCCTTTGCTTCGATGCACGATGTCGATATAATCTGCATTTAGGAGTCGAAGAGAGAGAACCCGACGAATCATTTCTTCCGGTCACTGAGAACCAGGAAGATAGACCAGTGGCAGTGCAAAGACGCAACGGGTTCTGCTGGAGGCATATTGATAGGTTTCAGCGATGACCTTTTTCTGCTTCGGAGATCAGTTGTCGGTATTTTCTCCCTGTCGGTAGTCCTCCAGAACAGGTCGGATAGTAGAAAATGGATGATCACCTCGGTGTACGGACCGACGGATCATAGCCGGGGGGGATGAGTTTTGGTTGGAGTTATCGCACCTGAGGCTAGACTTCGTTGGGCCTTGGGTACTAGCCGGCGACTTCAACATCACTAGGAGCTCGGACGAGCGGCTAGGCAGTGAGGGTAGCATGTCGGCCATGAGATCCTTCTCATACTTCATTAGGCAGTAGGAACTAGTGGATCTACTGCTCTCGGGGCGAAACTTCACTTGGAGCAACAAGATAGAAGCTCCAATTATGGCCAAACTAGACCGCTTCTTGATCTCGGTTGATTGGGATGTCCTTTACCTGGAGACCTCTCAGGTGGGCCTCGCAGCTTGTATGTCTAATCATACCCCCCTATTGTTGGCGACAGATTCACTACTTGTTGTTCGACCGCCCTTCAGATTTGAGATGATGTGGACACTGCAGGAGGGTTTCTCGGATCTTTTGGCGGGTTGGTGGAGCAAACCAGTCACTCTTCAGAACTCAGCATTGAACATGGTTAGCAAGCTGAGATTTCTAAAGAAGAGACTGAAAGCTTGGAGCAGGGACCACTTCGGGAGCATCTCTAAGCAGAAGGCCTCTCTTATGGCTTCCATTCTTGACCTAGAGGTCAAAGAAGAGGCAGCTCCTCTCTCAGTGGTGGAAAGAACTGAGCTCGAGAGGCTTAATTTAGTCCTAGGAGATGTTCTCAGAAAAGAGGAGGTCATGTGGCGCCAGAGATTGAGAGAGCAGTGGGTGAAGCTCGGGAACTCCAACACGGCCTACTTTCACCGGGTGGCCAATGGGAGGAGGAGGAAGAACTTCATCTCGTCACTGCACCATGAGGGAGAAGCCCTTTCGTCGACTCATGATATCCTACAAGGTGCGACCTCCTTCTTTAGGGAGTCTTTTTGCGATGACGGTCAGGCTAAGGCATTGGTTGATTGGGAGTCTCTTCACATGACTCGATTGAGTTCGGATTCAGCTATGGATGTGGACTTCATGGAGGAGGAGTTTCGAAAGGCGGTGTTCAACTCCAAAGGTGATGGGGCTCCAGGCCCGGATGGTTACCTGATGAGCTTCTACCAGAAGTTTTGGGAGGTCGTCAAATTGGATCTATGTCGGCTGCTATCAGACTTCTTCCGAGGTAGAGTGCACCTTCATTGTATCAATTACTCTTGGGTTATTTTGTTGCCTAAGAAAATTGGTGCAGATTGCTTTCAAGACTTCCGTCCTATCAGCCTGGCTAACTGTCTCTACAAGATCATTTCGAAGGTGTTAGCTGACAGGATGGCCGCTAATATCAGCTCTTTAGTGTCCTCTTCGTAATCAGCCTTCATCAGAGGAAGGATGATCCTAGACAGTGTTGCGGCGGCCCAAGAAACTATCCTGCACTTGAGGGAGACAAGCAGATATGGTATTTTGCTGAAACTGGATTTCGAGAGGGCCTTTGATCAAGTACGATGGGACTTCCTTCTAGAGCTCTTGAGAGCGAAGGGTTTCTCTGAGGCGTGGATAGGATGGGTTAGAGGCATGCTCTCCTCCTCGAAGATCACTTGCCAGATAAATAGAGTACGAGGCAAGGAGTTCAAAGTGTACAAAGGCTTGAAGCAGGGGTGCCATCTGTCTCCTTATCTTTTCATCTTGGTAGTTGATGTGTTCGACGCCCTGATAAGGAAGGCAAATTCTGAGGGTCTACTAAAGGGGATAGGGGGTAGAGGGTGGTCTACTTCCAACCTGCACTATGCCGACAACTATCTTCTCTTTTGTGAAGTTTGTCCTTTTCAACTGGCATCTTTGAAGATCTTATTATATGGCCTAGAGTTCAGCTCGGGATTGAAGATAAACTTTCTTAAGAGTAATATTTACTTCATTGGCAACGAAGAGGATCTTGGGAGGGCCTTTGCTAGAATGCTAAATTGCAAAGAAGCGAACCTTCCTATGAAGTACCTGGGGATTCCGGTCAGTGACAGAGCTCTGAAGAGGGAGGAGTGGGAGAAGCTGATTCAGAATATTGAGATCAGGCTGGAGAGTTGGCAAGGACGGTTCCTATCCATAGGTGGACGTTTGGTCTTGGTGAACGCTGTTCTATCGTCTATCACTTCTTACTACCTAGCCTACTTCTACTTTCCGACGTGGGTGATAGAACGAATCGACAAGATCCGTAGATCCTTCCTTTGGCGAGGTAGTGACGGTTCAGGGGGTCCTACAACCTGTTGAGGTGGGATCAAGTTTGCCTCCCGAAGAAGCTTGGAGGTCTTGGAGTGCTAGATCTGAGGAGATTCAACATTTCGATGTTGGGCAAATGGTGGTGGAGGCTTCAGCAAGAGGATAGTGGTTCTTGGAGAGATATTTTGCTTGCTAGGTATTTTAGAAGATTCTCCCCCATCCAGGCCAAGAGCAGAGTTTCGGGCAGAATTTCTCCTTTCTGGCCAGGGATTCTGAAGGTGCATGATGTCTACAGGCAGGGCAATATTTTATCTTTAGGTGACGGCCGCAACATCAGTTTTTGGGAGGATCCGTGGTTAGGTGACTTGCCGCTTAGCCACCTGTTCCCACACCTTTTTGCCTTGGCCCGAGTTCGTGGTGCTTCGGTGCACTCTCAGGCACGGTTTTCAAGATGCACCTGGCGTTGGAGCCCAAGACTCATAGTTCCATTGCTGCCAGAGAGAGAGCGAGACTTGGAGGATTTGTTGCAGCTACTCTAGGCAGCTAGCTTTCGTACGGGGCCGGATAGTGTGAAGTGGCGTTGGCACTCTTCGGGGACCTTCTCGGTGAGATCCTTCTATCGGCGATTGTTGCCTCAAGACGAGAGCTTCAGTCATTCGAGAGCTATTTGGAGAGCGAAGGCTCCAACGAAGATCAAGGTTTTCTCCCTTTTGGCGGCGAGGAATAAGATCCTAACCAAAGCGAACCTGCTAAAGAGGAGGAACCTGAATGTCTCAGACTCTTCTTGCACCTTTTGTCTATCAGAGGAAGAGAGTGCATTCCACATGCTCGTTTCTTGTCCCCTCGCTCGGCAAGTATGGGACCACTTTGAGAGCATATGCGGGATCTCATCCCACCCAAGGAACCTGAAGGCGCTTTGGTCTAGATGGAGGAGGAGGGTGAAGAAGGAGATACGTAGCCCTTGGGACATTTTAGCGATGGCCACTCTTTGGGTTATCTGGCTAGAGAGGAACAATCGGATCTTCAACGACAAAACGTCAAAGGTCGAAGCACTTCGAAGATCAGTGGTCTCCATCTTCAAACTTTGGATCATTCCTTGGGTTGGTTCCTTCAGTGAGGAAGCACGAGTCTTTTGTAATCGTATTGTAACCTGACTCTCTAACTTATAATAACTGGTCGGGGGCAGCCTAACCCTCCCTCCTTCTGGAGGGGTTCTCAAAAAAAAAAAAAAAAAAATCGAGGGTGGCACCGGCAATCAACTCTCCTAGATTTTATCTATGCAAACTGCTGTCCACCATAAATTGTGAGCTGTGTGATTCTGCTTAACCCTGTTCGTTATTAGCTCTGATATTGTCTGTGGAACCCTGCTGATATAACCGAGTACCTGTTGTTCAATTAATTAGGATCAAAATAACTGCCTGCATGCTTGTGCAAGATTTTGTTAAACCCATTAGTCACAATATCTGTTTAAATTAATTTCCTGTTTAAGCTCGTGACAAATTGGTGAATCCTGTCCCTGCTCAACGAATCCTGAATTTTCTGTTAACACACACTGTTCCACATCAATTGAAGTTATGAAAAAAAAAATCTACAGCAAGTTATGTCATTTACGTTCTAGAATTTAACCACTTTAAATATTGTGCTTGGAGGTCCGGTGACTTCTTTAGAAAATTCGTGGTGACATATAAAATTATGTCTAGGATCATCACTTTTGCAAAACTATTAATTTTATGTAGCATCAAACATTTTTCAGATCAAGTTTTGTGAATTTTCAAATTTTGGGTGATAAGTCATGTTGTATGTATGTGATTTCAGAGCACAATAGAAAGCTTAAGATTCCAATGTTATTTAACATGGTTGCTGAATGGGGTTCTGAGATCAGTATATGGTCTCGTTCTTTTGTACTTCTCTTATGATTATGAGATGTTACTTACATTGCAGAAAGTTTACAGAGAAGCTACAGATTCCGAGGCATTACCCTTCCCAATATTTTGAAGTGGATCCTGACCCTAATTCATGTGAGTAGGGTTATCCAGATCTGGGTCATAGCTCTTAATAAATTCTATTAATATTTGGTTCTTGTGACAGTCCTCAAATATTTTAGATTGTTATATCGTAGTCCACTATCGTTCCTGTAGTTCCAGGAGTATATGAAAATTTATCACTTGAAGATGATACAAATGCTTAAATGAAGCCGAAAAGCCTCACTTGAATTCACATAATCAAATTTTCTATGATGCCATAGAAAGAGAAGTATTGTATTTTGAACTTTTCTGAAAAGAATGTCCAGTGAAAAATGCTTTGAGAGGCACATACAATAGCAATCTGAAACAACATTGGGACATATTTATGTACAAAGCTGTTGCAAATTCGATCTTTTTTTTTTTTTGTCATACATGGTCATTGATATCTTGTAGTGTGACCTTAGGAATGTGAGCCTAGTTTTACCTACTTGGTTGTAGCTGTCTCAGTGTGTGATCAATGAGCTTCCAAATAATTTGGCAATTAAGTATGATTGCTATCGGTATAAGTGATTTTAAATTGCTTCGATGTGCTGGTACAGATGAGTTCATTTGATTTTTTTCAGTTGATTGCACAGTGAGTGAAGTATTACTCTAATGCTACGGCCTCGACCTGTTGTATGTAGGGGTGGTTTGTAGCCTCAAAACCCGATCAGAAAGTTTGAGTACATAAACGAGGCGCTCAAAAGGCTCATCAAGATTAACTTTATTGGATTCATTCTATTTGTACACCTGCTGCAATTCGGTCTCGGATCTGCCATCAAGAAGTACCCTGCTCATATTGATGTAAAATCTGAAGACTGTTTGTGCGATTCGGTCTTGGATCCATTCTATTTGTTGTTGTTGTCCCATTATTTTTCTGTAGGCTGTTAGATTTTTTTCCTTCATTTCCCTACTATAAATAACAGTGAAAATCTACTATGTTTGATTTCTTTCTTTTATTTTCCTGCTAAAAGAACAAAAAAAATTAAGCGACATGGAAAGAATTTATGCAGAAATTGTTTCCTTTATTTTATTACTTAGGAAACTAAAAGAACAGACCCTTAGGGTTATTTTGACTTTGCCCCCAACTTTTGCTTTGAATTAGATTTTAGCTCCCCAATTTTCATCAATTAGACTTTACCCCCCAAAACTAACTGTTCCGTCAGCTCAGTTATTTTTTGGGGGTAAAGTCTAATTAATGAAAGTATGGGGGTAAAGTCTAATTCAAGGTAAAATTTGGGGGGCGAAGTCAAAATAACCCAAACATTTATCTTTCCGGAACCGTTGGCTCTTTGTTTTTTTCTTGTTTTAACTTTTGAGCGAAAAGAACCGTAAATTTACGGGAAGATACTCGGAGGCTCCGGGGTTCGTTAACAGATCGAGCTGGAACCTCTTGATATCGACAGGCGCGGTCGAGGGAAAACCCTCGATCCGGGGTGGAAGACCCCGCTCTGCGCAGGCAAATCCGTTGGAGGCCTGGAGCTGAGGCGCCTCAACCCCGCCGTGATTGTTCGATGAAACCCCTAGAGTTGCAGCGAGATTTTCATTAGGGTTTGTGGAGGTGCGTCTCGAATTGGCGCGGAAAGCTGCAATATTCCCCCCCCCCCCCCCCCCCCCCCCCCCATCAATCACCGCGGGATTCGCAGCCCGAGAGCATCTGTTTCTGTTTTGTTTTTTTTTCTGGAATTGTTTCGTTGTTTTTCTTCGGAGAAATGAGTAGTAAAAAGCAGGAGGAGAGGAATGAGAAGGTCATTCGAGGCCTCATGAAACTCCCTCCGAACCGGAGATGCTTCAACTGCAACAGCCTGGTATTCTCCCCTCTCCCCCCCCTTTGTATTCTCTCTCTATATAATTTTTTTATCGAACTTTCTCTTGGTAATTTAGTTTTTTTTCCTCTCCTTTTCCGATGGCACAGGGCCCACAGTATGTATGTACAAATTTCTGGACCTTCGTCTGCGTAGCTTGCAGTGGAATACAGTAAGTTCTTGATTTTACTTTGATAGGAGACCTTTGTATTGGCTTTGCACGCAGAAACTTTGCATGAAAAATTGATTTGCTGACCAAGGTTCGAAAAATCGATTTCGACCGTCATTTCGACACCCTAAAAACACGATATATTTCGTGAAATATACCGAAATATCACGATATATTACATTTTGGTATTTAAAAAAAATGAAATATTTCAAGAAAATTTGCGAAATATTTTAATTTTTTGTACCTTGTTGCTGACAAACTATTATACGGACTCTCATGAGTAAGAATAAAGGATGCATTCTGTTTTTGTTCGATGTTTTGCCTCATTGGGAAGGGATAGATTTTATCATAGTCTCTATCTTGGTTGTGATTGGGGAATTGGGTCAACACACGCCGATCAATGTTTAGACAGGCCAAATGGTCCATTAATGGTCGATCGTTTGGGATTATGGGAACTTTGGTGACCACTGGGTTTTGAGGTTCGCAAGCCAACGAGCATCCACCATAGCGCATGCAAAGTCAGTAGGAACTCGCCAAATCCGAAGCATCATCACAAGATTGCCACACATGCGTGTCTGCCCGAGCCAAGTGTAATTCCATGAGCCTCGAAGGCACTTAATCGTCTGAATAATTTTATGCATAACACACAAACTTGTGTGAAACCAATGCTTAGTTTAGTTACATGCAAGATAGCTTGAGCTTGTTCATGTGTACTGGTGTATAGAAGGACTTTACATCCAACCCTTGTTTATAGCCTGCGACATTGAGTTGAGCTGGATTCCCATTCTGTTCTGGAATGCATTGGGTTCTCGGAAGCTCTATTTCTATTTGAATGAAGTTTGTCATCCCCCCTATAAAGCAAGTGGTCAAATTAAGCAATTGGAAAGTTAATATAGTAAGTTAGTCATAGTTTAAGTTTCTATCCTATTTTGATTCCTTGCCAGTCGAGTTACTTCTCTAGCTCTATCCACTAAAATCATTGACCCATTTATTACTTTTGTTCTGATTACTCAACTACACTTTTATTCTGACCGAATTGCTTCAACTATTTGAAGATTTTTTTCAGCCTTTGGTGGGTCATTGTTAGATTTTTCTCTCATCGCTTCCTAAAATAGTGATATCATTACCTCTGCTAGTACGAAGAACCTAAACTTGCAAAATGATAGTTATCCCATGGCTACACAAGATGTTAGAGGCATTTACGGTATTGCCATCAACCAATAAATTAATGGGATGGAACCAAATTGTCTGATTTGTCTCTATCCAACCAACTTTTAAGTTTTAACCAATATCAACGAAACAACAACGAACTTAAATGGCACATGATAATTTTATTTGAAAGCCACGATTCCGTATTGGCTATATTACTATACTAGTAATCCCTATGCCTATCGCACTCGGTCGGCCGCCCAAACACTTTCGTCATGGGCACATTCGGCGGGGTTGTCAAAATTCGTTCGGCGACTCTCACATTCGGCGAAGGCGCCCACATTCGATTGCAATGTCAATTTTCGAGAATAGCACCTACACCGTCGACCGCCGAATATCTTCGTGTGTTGGGTCTAACGGTGCGATAGTAAACACAAATTATTGTTTTTTCAAAAACCAATTTGTTAAGTAAGGTGAGAAAATCTATTCAAAAAAGTATATAATCAATCAGAACCAACACTTATAAAGTGGTCGCCTTCGGTGGCATTAACATTGCAGTGGTTGTCTTCGGCATCAAAACACATTCGACACCCACATTCGGTGGTGGCGGCCATTCCCAACGGAGGCAAGCACATTCGAGGAGGTGGTTATTTTTTCGATGGCACCTACATTCTGCATTGACATCTATATTCGTTCGCGGCATTCATTTTTAATTAGATTATTGCAAGGGTAATTGTTATCACATATAGGAAGTTACATCTCATATGAAAAAAAATACACATATAATATAAAATGTATTCAAACAATACATCTATCCAAAATATATCAAAAAAATATATGTATCCAACCTTCAACTGTGCCTCCATGCAGCCTCGACAACCTGTCGTCAACGCCAGCTTTCTACAGCTTACATTTGTTTCGCTTATGCAACCAACAATCATGCAGCCTCTCGTTACCTAAACCTCTCTGCAGCCTGCAATTATGCTCTCTAGAGCTATTTGTCAGGCTATCACGACCCTCCTCCCTGTAAAAAGTACTATAAACATACAAAATTTACAATGATAAATATTTACAGTAATAAATAAATGCAGTAATTTATACATATGCTCAGTCTCTATGCGGTCTCACGTAACGTCGTAACTCACGTTCTTTCAATATATTGAGAGAGCCTAAGAGTGTTTATGCGTAGACATAAAAAATATCTTCAGTATTGCCAACAAACAATGTCCTCCTTGAAACGTAGTGGAGACCGGCCACACTCTCCATATACCAGCTCGTATCTCAGGAATAAGCCGTACGTATCTATCCCATGACTTTAAGTTGGTGTGTTAGAGATATATGTTGAATTATATATTCACAAAATGAAATAGCTTAAATTGAATTACGACAATAAAATTTTAGGAATAAAAAGTGTACATTTTGCAGACGTGGGCTCAAGGGAAGAAAGAGCACAACTAGGTGATTGAATAGTTATCTTAGCTTACTTGGGCCATGGGTTATAGCTGGGATGTGATGGGTGGTTGTGATGAAGTGATGGATGCAATAGATGGATATAAGCACACACACACACACAGAGAAAATGGGTGTGTGCGATTTATGGGTGGGGTGGGGAGGAATTGGATGACAGAGATGCTTTTTATTTATCTCTAAACGTGTATCCGATGACTTTCGTTATCTAAAACCCTTCCTATTATTTATATATATATATATATATATATGGGAAAAGGGATGCTGGACCTGAGGTGCAGCGTCATTGCTGCACCTCAGTCATTGTTTGACCATCCAAGAAGTTTTGAAATTTGATGAAATTTGGTGAGGGTGTTGTCTAAGGTAAGATGATCATCCTCGCCAATTTTTATCAAATTCCAAAACTTCTAGGGGGTTCAAATGGTCGAAGCAAAATCAGCCGTCCGCAGTCACCGTTAAAATCTGCAGATTTTGCTTCGACCATTTGACCCCCCTAGAAGTTTTGGAATTTGATGAAAATTGGTGAGGATGATCATCTTACCCTAGACAACACCCTCACCAAATTTCATCAAATTCCAAAATTTGTAGGGGGGTAAACAAGCGAGAGGTGCAGCAACGATGCTACACCTCGGGTGCAGGCTCCCCGCCCTATATATATATATATATATATATATATATATATATATATATATATATATATATATATATATATAGTAACGTCCGTGCCTTCAGCACTATAATGATTGCCTTCAGCGGAAAAACATTTTCGGCTTAGGGGCTGTTTGGTATCATGCCGCGGGCACGATTCTGGTCATGATTCCGTGCCTGCGGCAAAGAAACGCGTTTGGCTGTTGTTTGCTGTTGAACCTGTTCCATGTGCCCGAGGTTTTAAATGCCGCAGATCAAGAAATCACGGAGCGATATTTTATTGCTCCGTGGGTTGTGATAGGAGATAATGAGATTACCTTCTGCCTTTTTTGTATGGAGATGTTTTTTGAAATGTTTTCTTTATAAAGTGGCTCTGAAGAATAGAATTTGTTTAAGTATGCGTTTAGAATTGCTCGAGCATCTTGAATAGAATTTCTCGAGCATCTTGAAAGGACTGATACCCTTGCGTTTCTTAGTAGTATCAAAGAATTGATAACTTTTAACTCCTGGTCTTATTGTAAAGTGTTTCCATACTATACAGCCGGGAGTTTACTCACCGTGTTAAGTCAGTGTCCATGTCTAAATTCACAACACAAGAAGTTGAGGCTCTTCAAAGGGGCGGTAATCAGGTAAAAGTGCCTGCCAATTTGCTTTCCATTTGGCTGAAGTTGATTTGACTCCTTTCACTCTCAGTAGATCGGTTTCACTCTTATGAGGAAAATACTTGTTGCAGTGTGCCAGAGAAATGTTTTTGAAAGACTGGGACACACAGCGGATGAGATTGCCTGATAGCAGGTGAAACATGAACTGTTCGTAAATTGAGCTATTTAACTTTCTAAATCATATTTTATTTAATCTTGTTTTGTGGCTGCAGTAATGCTGACAAGATTAGGTTTTTTATAAAAGATGTCTATGTGCATAAGAAATATGCTGGGGGGAGGTCCTCTGATAAGCCATCTCGAGACATGCAGGTAAGCTATCTATAAATTATAATTCACAAATGCCTTGTTAGGGTTGATTTTCTTATTTCTTTTAAATGCATATGTAATTCTTCGGATTTTTTTTGTCTTCTACCCAAATTCTCTACTGTTTAGGTACCAATTTATTGTTCTAATTTAATATTATGGTTCATGCTTTGGGCAGAACCTCAAGAACCATGAAGTGCAAAAGAGGGCTAGTTCTTATCATTCTTATTCGCAAAGCCCACCTTACGAAAATCAATACGAGGATAGGCGATGTGGGAAACAAACTGGGAAAAGGCCTGGTTCAGATCGAGTGTTTTGTGAACGGAAGTTCTCTAGCTTCGTGTACAGTCCAGGTCAACTAGGAGAGCAAATGTATGAAGACAGATCTGCCAACGGGAGTTTTGGTTCAAGAACTTCGGACTTCTCTGTGTCTAGCTCAGGTGATCCATTTAGATCTGATGGCCAGTCACCACATTTTCAGGACAATGGATATAGCAGCTCTTGCCTACATGATAACTTAGGTGGAGATGCACAAGCCCATATGTTAAATAAATGCTCTGAGATGCATATCAAGAGGGATTTAGATGGGTTCCAACATCCACAGGTTAGTGAGTCATTACTGTATTCACTTTTTACTCTATAACAATTAGAATTTTCACTTGGGTGGGTGAGGCTGCTGAAATCCTATTTTCAGTAAATGACACCTCTGCTTTCTTTGTTCAGAGAACTGCATCTTTAAGCAGCTTTGAATCCTTCGATAGCAACTCTGTATCCCTTAAGTCAGTTAATTCAGGTAGCTTATTTGATATTGCCTTGGTGCCTGAGCATTCTAGCAGTGCCGAGCCGGTGGTTGCATCCACATTCCATTCATTGTCACATTCATCTGCTTCTTTGCAAGCTAGGAGCCAGGACCTTCTCTGTCTACAGCCACCGATGACTTGCACATCCCGGTCTCTAGATCTGCTTGATGACATCAATAATCAGCCTTTATCTACAACTCCAACTGAGCAAAAAACATCTGCTGTACCATTCTCAGAGAACCATGGGTGGGCTACATTTGATGTACCTCACTCTGTGGGTCCTGCTGCTGAAACAAACAAGGGAATCTCTGCTGTGGTTCCTCCTGTTGATGTGGCAGTGAAGAGGAATGAAGATGCATTAACATTAATGCATTACAACTCACAATGGGTTCCATTTCAAAGTTCTGCGGGTCTTGGACTGTTTCTATCTTCGACTTCTCAGCAGAATGTAGGTTTACAAGAAGATAGAACACCTGTAGATCAGAAAAGCTCTCAGGTAAGGAATATTGTATAATTTTAACAACTTGATATCCTTTTTGTTAGTGTGCTAGTGAAGCTTCCTGCGAATAAATGTAGTTGAAGCATTTGGTTTATGGTGCTCAATTGAAAATGATGTACGGAAGATATAATTTTTGTTTTTGCAGTCATGGAATGCTTTTGATGATTCTACTGGAAATATTCATCATGATTTGTTTGAGGATCCATCACATGATATTGAACCACAGGTTCCAATGCAAAAGTCTGATACATCTTGCGATCCCTATGTTGGGTTAAAAGTGCCAGAGGTTTGGCAGTGTCTGATGTTTTATCCAGGGTACATATTTTATCTGCATCCTAGTCTTAATAGTTTTGAGCCATTTGCAGAACCCTTTCGAGGATGTACTTCAAAAGTCAGCTCTGGAATATGCAATCTCTGGTCCCAGTTTACCATTCAATGTTGTCACTGGCTCATCATTTCCTCCATCAGTTCTACATGTGAAGGTTGTAAATTTTTTCAACCTTTTGTTACATTTATCCGATTTTAGCATTATGCACATCTAATACATAGAGATGATCTAATATTTCACCCACCTTGTGAAACTAAGCACCGTTGCACTTGCTTTATACTTCTATAGTCCACTACAAGTAATTGTTGTTGTCCTTTTGGAAATGTCACTAACGTTAATTTTTAGTGCATTTAATGCATAAAGTTAAATGATTCAAGTTCCGGATGTATGTTGCGCAACATAAGAACACATGGGCAATGGTAAAAAGGGTCTTGGTGCTTATTGGACAATCGTGTATGATAGTGCCTCTCTATTTGGAAAGGTAGCTTATTCGATATAATTTCCCCTTGATGTGTTTACAATGCATAAATTTAAGGGGCAAGGGATACCATGAGTATTGTAATGAGCATATGGCTTCATGTTCACCTGGTATAAAGCATGTGATGCATGCACAAAAGAAGCTTGCCAAGCTTGATGATTGTGCCAAACTCGATTTGGCAATAGTTGAGCAAATTGTGATAGTCCATATGCTTGACTTATAGTGATGCGGGAGCATCTGGGCTGCCGATGTGTTTTGGCAGTTGCACGCATCACGAGGTGGAACTCAAATAAATAAATTAATTTTCAGATTAATTATTTAAGGTTAACTTAAATTAGGATTTTGGATAAGTATGGTGGGTTGGTATTTGTTATCTTCTATTATTCTGATATATCTTAGATATAGTGTTCAATTTAGAGAGCTTATTTCTTAGATTTATTTGTTTGGTTTTATTTATTTAAAGGCTATGGAGCCCTCTTGTAATGCAGTGAAGATGAATTAATAAAAAGTTTTTGTTTCCTACGATGATGATCCATGTACTCTCTTTCCCCCTTTGTTTTTATTTGCGTGAGAGCGCACCCTTCCCCCCTTCTTTTGCGCGTGAGGAGTTCCTCCCCCCTCTTTGTAATTCTGATCTCGCAATAAAGACGACAGTTGTACTGCATCAATTTGGTATTAGAGCGAGTCTTGGCGAGTTCCATCCCATCGGGTGATTCGTTGGGCATCATCATCAACATCATTGCATTCGTCGTCACTAGCAACCATCGACAATGCGTTGCAGAGCAGCCATCCCGCCTAGGGGTGAGGGTCGGTTTTGTCGGTCGGTTTTGGTGTCGGTTTTATTTTTTTTCGGTTTTCAAAAAATCAAAACCGAAACCGAAACCAAACTGGTCAGTTTTTGTCTGTTCGGTGTGATCGGTTTTCGGTTTGGTTTCGGTTCGGTTTCGGTTGATATGAGGTATGCTAGAGCCATTGGATCTTGAATTTTGATCATCAGTTCGTCACAAATCAGTGGATGGTTGTGTCCATCTCATTGGTCTCCTCCGAATGGGCATAGGGGTTTAGCTTCATTACCCCAACATTCAGGTCAGCTACCGTAACCATGACAATAGTTAGAATCTCTTTAAAATGATTCCACACAACTCCATTCATGGACAACCCCGAAGGCACCAGTGGGGAAGCCACTGACGTTTTAACCACACCAGCAGTGGCGGACCTAGAATTTTTCCTCAGGGGGGGCATAAACATTTTAAAGTAATGTAAACTTCAATAACATTTGCTTAGCAAAATTCATAACAAAATGTGGCACTTACAATTACAAAAAATAGCATTTTTGGATCACTGACAAAGTCTTTTTATGGCAACTGTCATCTACGACTTTTCATATTCTGGAAGCGTTGAACAATTGTCTCCATATCGATGGTATTGAAAATATCCCTCTCAATATACGTGATCAAAGAATCACTCATCCATTTATCTCCCATTCGATTACGAAGTATGTTCTTCACAATTTGCATTGCAGAAAATGCCCTCTCAACAGTAGCAGTGGCAACTGGAAGGATTAGTGTCAGTGTTATAAGCAAAATAAACTAATGGATATAAAATATTCTTTTTTGTGTCAACCATCTTCTTGGCAAGCTCACCAATCCCCTTTAATCCTGAAAACTCACTATCTGAACGCACATCCATGATATAGATATCAAGCTGGTCATCAAGGGCCAAAATATCAACATTAGAAAATTCTGCTTCATAAAACTGACCGAGGCAAAGTAACATTCCCCTGTCAAAGGTTGAAAATGAATTTAAGCATGCCATACAAAGAAGCAATTATGTACTCGCTTCAGAAAAACGACTTTCAAGCTCTTGGAATTGCATATCGATAACCGCATAAAACAACTCAACACGATAATGATATAAATTTGTGATTTGATCTCCTCGTCGTGCCCGTTCATGTACTGCAAATGCATCATCCATATTAGGAACAACGATATAATGTTTTGTACAAAACAATGAAACTTCTGAAATAAGAGCATCCCATCCATTCTCTCTCAACTCTTGAAACATTCTTTTACATAATTTGAGCAAATGCATAGCATTCACAATGTCTTGTTCCTTTCTTTGCAATGCCTTTGATAAACCATTCGTGATTCCCAAAATCTTTCTCATCATATGCAGTTTGAATATAAAATCAAAAGTTTCCATGAAATCTCTTAAGCTCATCGCTTTAGCCCTTTGTTCACGAAACCACCCATCTTCATCAACAAGTTTCAGTACTTCAATCACAACATCAAACATACCAATAAAACTTATTAATGTCTCATAGTGCGATCCCCAACGTGTGTCACCAGGCATTTTCAAACTAGTCTCCTGATTAAGACCTTGACCTGTAGGTAATTCACCAGTGTTAATTGCTTCGGTAAGTTTACTAAGATGTTTCTCCCGAAGCGCATCTTTGCGTTTGCACGAGGCACTAACAAGTGTAATAATATCAGAGAGCAAGTCGAAGAAATTGCATATTGGCCTGTAATTCTTTGCAACTGCAACAAGTGTTAGCTGAAGTTGGTGAGCAAAGCAGTGTATAAAAAATGCATATTTATTTTCATTGAGAATAAGAGACTTGAGGCCCTTAAACTCACCCTGCATATTGCTGGCACCATCATAACCTTGACCACGTAATTTTGATATGCTCAATCCGTGCTTGGAGAATAATTCATCAATCATCTTTTTAAGTGATGCAGATGTTGTTTCAGCAACATGTACAAATCCGATAACACGCTCCACCACACAACCTTCTTTATCCACATAACGTACAACAACCATCTGTTCTTTGATAGATATATCCCGAGACTCATCTACCAAAATAGCAAAAAATGCATTTCCAAGATCATTTATGATCACATTTACACTTTCCATAGCACCTACGCTCATAATATCTTTTTGAATTTTAGGTGCGATCATCTTTAGATTATCCGGAGCATTGTTTAACACAACATTATTAACATCTTCGTTGTTCTTAGCAAGAAACTGCAAAACCGTAAAAAAAATTCCTTGATTTTTTGAACCATCTGATTCATTATGGCCACGAAAAGGTAACCCTTGTTTCAAAAGTAATCGAATTACTTTTATTGAAGCCTCCAAACGAGTTCTATATTCTACGCGTGCCTTTTCCGTATGCTTGCAAATAACTGTCTCAATATGTTGTTTTTGATTTAATAAATTTTGACACTTCAAAGAGGCGTGATTATGAGCGCTATTAGACCATCTAATATGTTCCTGAAAATTTTCTTTTTTCTTCCAATTAGAAAACCCTTTTGTCACAAAAATATCACTACCCCCTTGCTCTCCATGACTTTCTTTGAAAAGGTAGCAGTACAAACAGAATGCAGCATCCTTTGATATGCTATATTCTAACTAACTGCCATACTCATTAAACCACGTATAGTTAAATCGTCGAGACTGTTTTTCAAATTGTTTGAAGGAAAAATCGTGATTAGGCTGACAAGGACCCCTTAGCAGGTATTCTCTTCGAATCATATCTTAGTCATTAGGATGATAATCAGATATTCTAGTACGTAATCCGGGATCTGCTGGAAGATCTTTCAAGTTAACTCCAGTGACATGACTTCGCTTCGCACTAGGTTGAATTTCATCTCTACGGTCATCAGGTTCCAAACTGAAACTTGGAAGGTCTGATTTTCTCTTCAGAAACTTATCTATACCTGGTTTAATTTTAAAAAAATTTAATTAAATTAATATTACATAGAACAACAAATATGTAGGTTCTATTATTTTAAATCAATTAAATGTTATTTAAAATAAATTAAACACCAATTCTAGAGAGATCGTTTGCTCATGTCTGTCAAGAATAAGGAGAAAATTATCATTATGAAAATGTTTTTCAATTTATTTTTTCAATTGAGATTATTTCGATTTCTCAACAATGAATTTCATGGTGATTGTTGCCCTACCCCAAAGGACCCAAATTCTAATTCAAGAGAGATACGAGCAACCAGGGGCGTTTGGGCTGGGTTGAAACTAAACTTGTTTTTTTTTACAATGAAACTTTTACTTTATAAAGAAATACTAAGCAAAATAATATAGGCTAGTTTTTCTCAAAACTCGACCGGTAGCCCGGCCGAGCCAACTACTGCCGTCTCTGTGTGTGTGTGTGTGTTGCATTGGAATCCTGTTACTAAATGATGGTAAAATTTCTTTGACCGATCTAACAGTGCTGTTGGATGTGATGTGTTGTATTATGCATTTAACAATAAGTTTTGTTTGCTATGACATCTCTAAAAACTTGCTTGTGATGTAATCAGTTCGGTGGTGCCTATTGTGGCATATATTCACTGAGCCCCACTATAGCTAGCTCTGTGCAGTCTTCTCCCTGTAATCTTGACGAACTGTAGATTGTCCGTGATGGTTTTCTTGACTGCTAGCTGTCTTGTGGTGCTAGTTGTTATATATGGTTTTGTTGTCGGTTTTTTCGGTTTCGGTTCGGTGTTCCATACTCGGGACTCGACACCGATTTAATCGGTTTAGTCCGTTCGGTTCGTTTTCGGTTCGGTTTGATGTTCGGTTCGGTTATTTCGGTTAAATTTTGATCGGTTTCGGTTCGGTTAGGCGGGTTCGGGTCGGTTTTTGGACAGCCCTAATCCCGCCAAGCCCTGCTGCTGTCTTATGCATAAAAAAAAAGAGAAGAAAAATGACAACAATAAGAGTCGACATCAACTGCTCGAAGGCACTGCGGACTTGCCAGCCACCCCAGTCCCCGCTCGGACCCGATTTGCGTCTCCCGGCTCTAATCAGCACCTACCGGCCTCGACTCGCGCCGCTCTACCTCGACTCGCGTCGTTTGACTTCGGTCTGTGCCCGCCAACCTCGATCTGCACCTTGCCCGGCCATGTCCGTCTTTGCCTGACCCCAGCTGCGCCTTCTCGTCATGGCCCCACATCATCGAAGGCCTCTAGTCGCTCCGGCCATCCCTATGTCCCAAGCCATGTGGCCCGGTAGGGATGGCAATGGTGCGATTTAAAATCAAAAACCGCAGTAAACCGCACCGCATAGTGCGGTTTTGGTTTGCCAAAATATAAAACTGTCGCGATGCGGTGTGGTTTCGATTTTCGGTTTAAGTGTAACAGTGCGATTTCGGTTTTGACCAAAACCGCACCGTTTAGGCCATTCTAGTGATCAACCGCGGTGCACCGCATAGTGCGGTTTCGGTTTTACATAATGGTACATCGTTACGGTGCGGTTTCGGTGTTGCGGTGCGGTTTCGGTTTGGCCCAAAACCGCACCGTTGCCATCCCTATGGCCTAGCACCCTGCTCTCCTTGTGTGAGAGATCGGGATCGATCCCCTCCCCTTTTTTTGTGACCAGAGCCACTTCACGGGTTTACTATCCCATGCCCTTCTCCCTCTTAAGTATTGAAGGCAACCAACACTCCCCCCCCCGGCACCCATCTCTGGCACCCTTGCAACAAACACCACACACCCCCGCTGGCTTCTGCTCACTGAGTGCACCCTCGAATCAGGTTCCTGGCACCCTTTGCAACTTCAAGCATTGGTGAAGACATCCAGGCCTCCTGATGACACTCCCAAATTCACAAAGGGCACCCCCAAGATTGTTTCGAGGCAACCGTGCCTTCCTGGCTTATCCTAATCCCTGACTTCATCAAGTAGAGCCCAACATTGGCATGTCCCACCGTGATGATTGATCTTTTCCATTGTGCAAGGATCCCAAATCTATCTTGTAGAAGCCATAGAGACTTGGGCGTCCAGTGCGTCAACGTGGCGTCTAGTCTTGATCAATGGGGCAAGCCAATTCTTCCGTGGCAATGAGGTAACTGGGAAGACCGTCGTGCTAGAGAAGTGAAAGAGAGCAATATGGACTTTGATATCTCTTAATTAGTTGTCTCTTTTCCTCCGCCAGATATGAATCCCAGCACCAACGCCTCCAGTACCGCCACCAACACCAATAGTACCTGCACCTTTAATTCAGATCCCCTCACCTGTTCTGATCCAGCATTGTTGGAACTCGTGGTCAAGATTCAACTACCACCACCTACGGTGTTTGCACTGTCGGTTCTACCACCACCATCGCCAGCGCTACTGGTGGATCTGCCACTTGTGCCAGCACCTTCAGGCTTCAGTGGAGCCCCACCGCCTACTGCAGAGTTGTCAATAACTGTTGACCCCAGCAGGTTGGTCCTACCACATCATGTGGACTTTGTTGGGATAGACTAACTACTTGTAGCTCCGCATATCTTACAGTAATATTTGGATATCTTCATCCATGGTCTTGTCATCACCAACCATGACTAGCTTTTCCCTGACTTTCGGTCCCCGTTCGGCGGTCACATCCTGTTCTCATGGGACCTGGGAGGAGATTACAAGATTGTGGACATCTTCTGAGCCTCCACCATCAGTTGCTGAACTCGAGGTCGAGTTCTTTTGTAGCCGGGGAATATTATGTTGGAGCATCTGGGTTGCTCGGAGTTTTGTCTCAACTGCCACACCCATCCGGCACGCCCCACACATATTGCGAGGCAGAACTCAAATAAATAAATAAAATTTTGGGTTAATTATTTAAGTTTAATTTAAATTAGGATTATGGATAATTATGGTAGGTTGGTTGTTGTTATCTTCTATTTTTCTGATATATCTAATATATAGAGTTCAAATTAGAGAGCTTATCTCTTAAAGTTGTTTTCTGTTTGGTTTTATTTATTTAAAGGCCCTGGAGTCCTCTTGTAAGGTAGTGAATATGAATTAATAAAAAATTTTGTTTCCTGCGATGGGAATCCCTGCCCCCCCTCCTTTCTTCCCCTTGTTTTCATCTGCATGAGAGACATTTCCTCCCCTCCTTCTGCGCGTGAGACCCCCCCCCCCCCCTGTGTTTCTGATTTTGCAACGAAGACGACGATCGTACTGCATCATTTGGTGGGACAATGGCAAGTGCACGTGCGTTAGTTTGGTTTAGGCCCAACCAATAGTTGGTACTTTCGATTAGTGGAAATCCATATGAAGCATGCAATCTCGACACATACACATGTAACACATCTATCAATATATATATATATATATATATATATATATATATATATATATATATATATATATATATATATATATATATATATATGTAGCTTACTCCATGGAGTAGGGAAGTTATCTACTCCATGGATTTAGTAGATGCAACGTGGTGCATTTTAACCGTTTGTTTTTTGTGGATGTGTGGCCACTCCACTCTATGTAGATCAACACTATTAAAAAAAATTCTAAAGAAAAAACTTAACCAATTCGATTAAGTTGAAACAAATTTAGTGGTAAACTACTACCCACAAACATATTTTTTTTGGGATATGAAAAATGCCACTTGGCATGTGTTTTTTCCAATTGTTTTTCTTCATTACTATTGGGAAGGCTGAAGCCAAGTTGACCAAGGCACAACTTCGGTTAAAATGTGCCACATGGCGCCCACTAAGCTCATGGAGTGGACAACTTTCCTACTCCATGGAGTCGACTACTCTTCCCCCCCCCCCCTATATATATATATATATATATATATATATATATATATATATATATATATATATAAAATAAAGAGAGAGTGAGAGAGAGACTCATATGTATGATAATACCTACACACATGTATAAGCATACATATACCTACGTGCGTGCGTCCACATATATATATATATATATATATATATATATATATATATATATATATATATATATATATATATATATATATATATATATAGAGGAATGATAGGCTGCGGCGTGCGGTGCCCGCCTATAGATGCGGTGGCAAAATCTGGCCGTCGGATCGCGCGGATCGGCTGCAAACCGCGCGCAAACCCCCCGCAAACCCCGGCCCGTCTGATCAGCCGTCCTGACCGTCCGATCCCGTATAAATCCAGTTGTCCGGTGTGTTTCTATGATGATTTGATTCCCATCCGTTCGATCGAGGTGATCGAACGGACTAAACGAATTTCGCTGTTACTGTAGCGGCTACAGTAACAGCGAAATCCACTTTAGTCCGTTGGATTCCCATCGATCCAACGGATGGGAATCAATTGGATCGATGGGAATCCAACGGACTAAAGTGGATTTCGCTGTTACTGTAGCCGCTACAGTAACAGCGAAATTCGTTTAGTCCGTTCGATCACCTCGATCGAACGGATGGGAATCAGATCATCATAGAAACACACCGGACAACTGGATTTATACGGGATCGGACGGTCAGGACGGCTGATCAGACGGGCCGGGGTTTGCGGGGGTTTGCGCGCGGTTTGCAGCCGATCCGCGCGATCCGACGGCGATCCGACGGCCAGATTTTGCCACCGCATCTATAGGCGGGCACCGCACGCCGCAGCCTATCATTCCTCTCTCTCTCTCTCTCTCTCTATATATATATATATATATAGAGGAATGCTTAGGTGCGGTCCGCGGTCCGTAGCCGTCCGATGCACCACTCCGTGCGTCTGATGCACCACTCCGTGCATCCGATGCACGCGTCGGGTTCATCGGACGCCTGCGGACCGCAGACCGCACCTAAGCATTCCTCTCTTTCTCTCTCTCTCTCTCTCTCTCTCTATATATATATATATATATATATATATATATATATATATATATATATATATATAGGGGCATGCTATGCTGCGGCATGCGGTACGTGCGGCACAGCACCGCAGCCGTCTAATGCACGCGCTGCGTGCATCGCATGCACGCAGCGGTGCATCAGATGGCATGCGGTAGGTGCCGCACTTACCGCATGCCGCATTCAAGCATTTCTCTCTCTCTCTATATATATATATATAGGGAAGGGATACTCTTACTCATGGCCTCTTAATCATATAGTTACCTATGATCCGGGCCGTCCAATAGATCTTGACGTACGGTTCAGATTAGATAGGGAGTTAAAGCAATGGTGTCCGAATTAAATGTGGGCTTTTTATATGGGGGCTTTTAATACGGCCATTTAATGCGGACACCATTGCTTTAACTTCCCATCTAATCCGAACCGTACGTCGGGATCTAATGAACGGCCCGGATCATAGGTAACTATATGAGTAAGAGGCCATGAGTAAGAGTATCCCTCCCCATATATATATATATATATATATATATATATATATATATATATATATATATATATATATATATATATATATATAAAGAGAGAGAGAGAGAGAGAGAGAGAGAGAGAGAGAGAGAGAGAGAGAGAGAGTTAGTCTATTGTGCGGCTAACTTAACGTGCGGCTAACGTGCAACCGGGCAAGTGGAGTTTTTTTTTAAGGATGATCACCTACCCTTAGATAAGCCACATGTCAAAAATTAGCTCATTCTAAGACCTCTAGGTGCATCAAATGTGCTCGGCTTTATTGACTGTTCATTTAACCGTTAAATTAAGCATATTTGATACACCTAGAGGACTTAGAATGGGCTGATTTTTGACATGTGGCCTATCAAAGGGAAGGTGATCATCCTAAAAAAAAAAACTTCCAAATCATGGTTGTAACTTGTAAGTTAGCCGCACCATAGACTAACTCAAGGTTGTCATATCGTGTATCGTATCGTGTATCGTTTTTCCTATTTTGTGTATCGTGTATCGTAACGTATCGTGTATCGTAAGATACGGTTAAATTTATATTTTATACATATATATATATAATAAATATAGAAAGTACATACTAGAATATTAAATATGAAAAGTCAAGTAGAAGAGTAAGACATTCCCTATAATTTCACATCAAACATAACATTGGCCTATACAAAAAATATGATGTATATATTTATATAAAAAAGAAATCATATATAAGTATTATCTATGATCTATCAATATATTGTTCTCAAAATATTCGAATGGTCAATGAAGACAACAAAAACTCAAAAAGTAGGAAGATCTTATTTTTCAATCTCCACCGCATCTACATCATCAATTTGATCATCAACAATAGATAATTTATCACCACTTGCTTCTTTATCTTTCTCTAATGTCTCTTGGACCTCTTATTTATTTTCATTCTCATCCTCATTGTCTTATTCAAAGTCATCCACTTCTTTCCTTTAGCCTTACTTTATGAACATAGATCCATTAGCCCTCTACTAAGAAGTACCACATATATATATATATATATATATATATATATATAGGTAGAAATGGAATCCTATAACTATTGAAATTAGCAAAGTTGTAGATATTTGGTGTTCCAAGCTCTAGAAAAATTTTAAAAACAAATGGCATTGGAATCCGACAACTCTAGAGAAAGATTTGTAAAACACCTATAAATTTCTAAAAAAAAATTAGTATCACTTCACTCTAAGTTAGAAAATATTACTAAGTATTTTTTTAACGCTAAGAGACCTATATAGTCCTTTGGGAAATTAAGAGAAAAAAATTCATTTTAAAAGTTTCAAAAAAAAAAAATAACAAACAAAAAAACATGTTTTCACCGTATCGGACCGTATCGTGTATCGTATCGTATCGTAGCGTATCGTATAGTGTATCGTACGATACAGGAGAAAAACGATACGTAAACCCGATACGTATCGTTTTTCTCATGTATCGTATCGTATCGTACGATACGTATCGTGTATCGTACGATACTAACAACACTGGACTAACTCACTCTCTCTCTCTCTCTTTATATATATATATATATATATATATATATATATATATATATATATATATATATATATATATATATATATATATATATATATATATATATATATATAGAGGAGTGTTACGTTGCGCTGTGCGCTGCCGCGAGGGAAAATGAGCTGCGATTCCCCTGGCCGTCCGATCACGCGGATCAGCTGCGATCCACAGCTGAAATCCCCTCCCGTCCCCTGCCCGTCTGATCACTTGCACGGACCATCTGATCCCGTGCACGCACAGCCGCCGGTGTTCGATTTGATTGGTTGTTCGATTCCCATCCGTTGGATCGATGGGAATCGAACGGACCAAACAAAATTCGCTGTTACTGTAGCGGCTACAGTAACAGCGAAAAACATTTTCGGCCGTTAGATTCCCATTGATCCAACGGCCGGGAATCAAAAAAATACACAATTGGTCCGGATGATTCCCATCCGTTGGATCGATTGGAATCGAACGGACGAAACAAAATTCGCTGTTACTGTAGCGGCTACAGTAACAGCGAAAAACGTTTTTGGCCGTTACATTCCCTTTGATCCAACGGCCGGGAATCAAAAAAACACACAATTGGTTCGGATGATTCCCATCCGTTGGATCGATGGGAATCAAACGGACGAAAACATTTTCGCTGTTACTGTAGCCGCTACAGTAACAGCGAATTTTGTTTGGTCCGTTCGATTCCCATCGATCCAACGGATGGGAATCGAACAACCAATCAAACGAACCCCGGCGGCTGTGCGTGCACGGATCAGACAGTCCGTGCAGATGATCAGACGGACGGGGGACGGGAGGGGATTTCAGCCGCGGATTGCAGCCGATCCGCGTGATCGGACGGCCACGAGAATCGCAGCTCATTTTCCCTCGCGGCAGCGCACAGCGCAACGTAACACTCCTCTCTCTCTCTCTCTATATATATATATATATATATATATATATATATATATATATATAGGTTCCCGATCCAGTGAGAAACTCTTATATGCAAAACCTTGTACGAGACCAACTTAGAGGTTTCAGAATTTGACGAAATTTGGTAGGCATGCTACCTATGCCAAGTTGATCATCCTAACCAAAATTCATCAAATTTTAAAACCTCTAGGGGCATCAAATTTTAGGAGATTTACCGACCATTCATAAAAACCGTTAATTTGATTATCAAATTTGATGCCTCTAGAGGTTTTAGAATTTGATGAATTTTGGTGAGGATGATCAACATGGCATATGTAACATGCCTACCAAGTTTCATCAAATTCTGAAACCTCTAGGTTGGTTTTGCATAAGGTTTTGCTATAATGTGGCATGCGGCAAGTGCGGTACTGCACTACAACTGTCTGATGCACCGCTGCGTGCATGTGATGCACACAGCGGGTGAATCAGACGGTTGCAGTATGGTGCCGCACTTACCGCATACCGCATTATAGCATGCCCCTATATATATATATATATATATATATCCTATTTACCTACGGGACGTCCCGCACCGGCGAAATGCGGGACAGGTTCTTAGCCGTCCGATTGGCTTCGATCGGACGGTGGAGAAATGGGCCGAGTGCAGGTGGGGCCTACCACCTGATGCAGCGTGTCTTTCTCTCTGTTCCTCTCTCTTTCTCTCTGTGTTCCTCTCTCTCTCTCTCTCTCTCTCTCTCTTCTCCGATGAACCAGCCCCGACGTTGAATCGCACCGAGCCACGCCGGTGGCCAGCCCCGACGGTGAACCCACCCAGCCCCGACGGTGAATCGCCCAGCCCCGACGGTGAATTGCAACGAGCCCACGCCGGCACCGAGCCCAGCTAGCCCCGACGGCGAGCCCAGCCAGCCCCGACGGCGAGCCTAGCCAGTCCCCACGGCGAGCCCAGCCAGCCCCGACGGCGAGCCCAGCCAGCCCCGATCAGATCTCGCCGTCGAAATCGAGAATCACCGTCGGCGCTGGGTGGGTTCGCCGTCGGGGCTGGCTGGGGTCGGTGCCGGTGTGGGCTCGGTGCCGGTGTGGGTCGGTGCGATTCACCGTCGGGGTGGCTCGGTGCGATTCACCGTCGGCGTTGGTTCATCGGAGGAGAGAGAGAGAGAGAGAGAGAACACAGAGAGAGAGAGGAACAAGACACGCTGCATCAGGTGGTAGGCCCCACCCGAAGACACGCTGCACTCGGCCCATTTCTCCACCGTCCGATCGAAGCCAATCGGATGGCTCAGAACCTGTCCCGCATTTCGCCGGTGCGGGACGTCCCGTAGGTGAACATGATTCTATATATATATATATATATATATATATATATATATAGAGAGAGAGAGAGAGAGAGAGAGAGAGAGAGAGAGAAATGCTTGAATGCGGCATGCGGTGCGTGCGGCATCGCACCGCAGCCGTGTGATGCACGCAGCAGTGCATCACACGGCTGCGGTGCGATGCCGCACGCACTGCATGCCGCAGCATAGCAGCCCCCTATATATATATATATATATATATATATATATATATAGAGAGAGAGAGAGAGAGAGAGAGAATACGGGGTATGAGCTGACAGCCCATTTAGGCATTTGGGCTGTCAGCTCACAGCCCTCCGATCACGATCAGCAACCGTCCGTTTTTTTTTTAAAAAAAAAACCCTAAACTACTCTCTCCCTCTCCCTCTTTCTCGCGAGCGGCAGCGGCAGCCCCCTCAGGGGCCCGGCCGGAGACAGGCGCAGGGGGCGGCGGACGGGGGCCGGGACGGGGTCGCCGGGACCGGGGGCGCCGGGACGGGGTCGCAGGGAGCAGGGTTCGAGGGCGCAGGGACGGGGTCGCGCCGGAGGGGTCGGGGGCGCCGGGACGGGGTCGCGCCGGAGGGGTCGGGGACGCCGGGATGGGGTCGCGCCGGAGGGGTCGGGGGCGCAGGGACCGGGGGTCGGGGGCGCCGGGATGGGGTCGCAGGGGGCAGGGGTCGAGGGCGCAGGGACGGGGTCGCGCCGGAGGGGTCGGGGGCGCCGGGACGGGGTCGCGCCGGAGGGGGTCGCGCCGGGACGGGGTCGCGCCGGAGGGGTCGGGGGCGCAGGGACCGGGGGTCGGGGACGCCGGGATGGGGTCGCGCCGGAGGGGACCGGGGCTGGAGGGGGTCGGGGGCACTGGATCCGGCCGGAGGGGACCGGGGCCGGAGGGGTTCGGGGGCCGGAGGGGATCGGGGGCGAGAGAGAGGGAGAGGGAGAGAGTGGGGTTGGGTTTGGTGTGTGTGTGTGTGTTTTTATATTTTAAATGGACGGTTGCTGATGACGATCGGAGGGCTGTGAGCTGACAGCCCAAATGCCCAAATAGGCTGTCAGCTCATACCCCGTTTTCTCTCTCTCTCTCTCTCTCTCTCTCTCTATATATATATATATATATATATATATATATATATATATATATATATATAGAGGAATGATAGGCTGCGGCGTGCGGTGCCCGCCTATAGATGCGGTGGCAAAATCTGGCCGTCGGATTGCGCGGATCGGCTGCAAACCGCGCGCAAACCCCCCGCAAACCCCGGCCCGTCTGATCAGCCGTCCTGACCGTCCGATCCCGTATAAATCCAGTTGTCCGGTGTGTTTCTATGATGATCTGATTCCCATCCGTTCGATCGAGGTGATCGAACGGACTAAACGAATTTCGCTGTTACTGTAGCGGCTACAGTAACAGCGAAATCCACTTTAGTCCGTTGGATTCCCATCCAACGGACTAAAGTGGATTTCGCTGTTACTGTAGCCGCTACAGTAACAGCGAAATTCGTTTAGTCCGTTCGATCACCTCGATCGAACGGATGGGAATCAGATCATCATAGAAACACACCGGACAACTGGATTTATACGGGATCGGACGGTCAGGACGGCTGATCAGACGGGCCGGGGTTTGCGCGCGGTTTGCAGCCGATCCGCGCGATCCGACGGCGATCCGACGGCCAGATTTTGCCACCGCATCTATAGGCGGGCACCGCACGCCGCAGCCTATCATTCCTCTCTCTCTCTCTCTCTCTCTATATATATATATATATATATATATATATATAGAGGGGGGGGGGGGAGAAAGAGGATATACCTACACACATATAGAAGTAGAAGCATACATATACGTACGTGGGCGCGTGCACACACACGCACACACACACACAGCCATATATATATATATATATATATATATATATATATATATGGCTGTGTTCCTATGAGTGTCGTAGGGACTACCCTATGATGTATGGTGAATTCGTAATACTAGAAGTTTTAGAATGTGCTGATTTTTTATGAGGGTGATCATCTTATCTTAGTCTTCTTAGATAAAACATCCACAAAAATCCAATACATTCTAAAACATCAGGGGCTTCATATGCTAGAAGTTTTATCGGTCATCCATTTTAACTGTTAGTTTGAAAAGCATATTTGTTTCCCCTAGAAATTTTAGAACATGCTGATTTTTTAAGAGTGTTTTATCTAAGGTAAGCTGATCATTCTCAAAAAAAATCAGCACATTCTAAGTGTCATGTGTCGCAAAATGACTATGTCATAGGGTAGTCCCTATGACACTGTCATAGAAACCCATTTTCGACACACACACACACACACACACACACACATATATATATATATTCATATATTTCTAGCTACATATTAGTATAGATGTGAGTATTTATATGCATAAAGGGCCCTACTTGTGTTTCGCAGGGAGGATCCACTGCGGTACCGAAGTTGACAAATCCTTTTGATATTCCATACGACTCAGATTTGGACCCCACCGATGCGGTATGTTGGTTAGTCAATTATCAATATTTAATGTGTTTTTAATCGAAATTAAGATAATGTTCTTAGATTTTTTTTCCAAGTTTAAGAATTTAAACCTTTTAGATGAGAAAGAAGGTTACAAAAGTCAAGCATTTGAAACTAGACCAGTGAACATGAGTAAGCATAATGGCAAATCATGTTCGTTACTGTTACATACTGTATGGGAAATAAATGATACAATCCAAGGCAGGATCCTTTAACTGATGTTTTGACTTGTTCAGGTTTCTTTGTCCAACTACTACTTTAAGCCAGGATATGGTGTTCAAAGAGTTGCTTTCCACCTTGGGGGCAACCGTGGAGCACAAAATCACAAAAGGCCCATTATTAGTTAGCTAGAAGAACTTCACCACTTGAATCTGTAGCTACATAACATAATGTGACAGTTCCTTGAGAAATACTAACAAAATTGAGTTACTATTGTATTTGTACGTTATGAGAGAGGACCCTCGACCGTGATAGCTTTGGTCAATGATTTTTGTAGGATAACTATCTCTTTGAACACCCTTTCCATGCAATTTGAAACATCTTTGGATAGTTTGGAGTTAGAAAGACAATTGATTTTAATGCTATAAATTATGCAGATAGAGAAAATCTTAGTTGTTGAATAGGCGTGGATTCATCTCTTTTAAAAAGTCACTTTAGTGCTGTTTTCGGTGAAGTTCTACAACGTACTTTACCAACAAGTCAATGCTATCCACTTATTGGTGGCATTAAAGAGCGCAAGGAAATGATCCTGCTCCTCCAGTGAAAAAATGGAAGTGATCTTTCTCGGTTGAGTCTGTTCTATCCATCATCAAATAGATTGATGATGGCCATCCAGCAATATGTCTCCCCCTAGGACAAAGAATGTCACCCAAGTGCCCAACTAGGCCCTTGGATTCCCTCCTTTCTCATGAGTTTTAAGAAAAATCCAATAGAAGATAATTAGCTACATTCTCCTCCAAACCTTTTCATCCTCGGCATATTTGATGTAAAAGATTTAAGGCATTGGAGGCTAGGTCGATTTGTCCTCCTAATTCTCTAGATGAATATCACCAAATCAATGCTTTATATTCAGAAAGTGTTCACCACTGATTAATCGTTGGTCGTCCTTCATTATCATTTATCACCAAGTCTGTTATACTAGACTAGGGTCTAGACTCTAGCCTAATAGACAATGGTATGTTAAAACTGATCTCCTGATTAATCCTTTCTTTTATATAAAAATGGAACTTAGAATGGCAGATTCTATTAACACTTCAAAGTGCAAGAAGCATACGGGAGCTAGCCGTGAGCTTTTTCAGTATCGGAAAAGATATAGTTAGTTTCGGTATCACAGTCCCAATGCTAAAAAGAACGAAGATCCAGACATGGTCGAAATAGGATGCAGACACTAGAGGACTTGGAGACATAGAATACATCCCTTTACAAGTTATGATGAACTGGGAGAGCAACATGTAGATTTTGTCACGTACAACACGACGGCATATAATCAATGGTCACCTTCTGATGGAGAAATACCCATGTATTTTTGGACTCCTTATATTGCACATTGTGTAGATTTCCTTTTAGATGTAGGAAAAGTATAAATTCACACTATTACTAATGCTAGTAAAATCACTAGTTTTATTTACCAGCACATACATGTATGAAGTAAGATAAGGGAACCGCTATGAGGTAATTTGATCTGTCCCACAATCACTAGATTTGCGAGTGCATTTTTGACGCTTCAATGGCTTCATCAGAAGCTTCAGAAGCTCAAAGCATTTGTTGTCTAACCGTTCTTCAATTTAGTATATTGTCCAACAAATATAATACTTGTAACATTGATTTAGTCATGAAAGACTTGAGCTTAAGTGACACATGTTGGATGTATGCATGTTGTCTTTAATTTTTCTGAAAGGTGATCCCAATAGCTCATTTAGTCCATTATTTCAGTAAAAATGACAGATAAGATGCAACATATGTCGATTCATATTGCCTATGTCAGTTGAAGATTGCTTTTCTTAGTCTCTCTTGTATAAGGCTTGAATGAGATTACCCTAACAGAAGGGCATTGGAGGTAGCTGATGGAAAGACAAGAAACACAAGAACGACGAATGGTGCCAAATCATCCAGCTCTTTAAGCCCATCACCATTCTTTTGAGTCATTTAATGTTTGTTGTTGGTTGAGTTACATTGGCGCTTCACTTGTATCGGTAGATTATTGTTGTGTGCAGCATTGGTGCTCTTCACATCTATTTTAAAGTACAATTTTTGCAAGAGTATTTAAACTCTAAAGTAAATTTTTATACATATTTATGACATGTAGAATTGTCGATACATGTGCAAGGTTTTAAATGTTGATTTTGGTGTTGATTTCGGTCGGTGAAAAAAAGGTTTTAAATATCTTCGCTTTCTCGGCTGTGGGTAGGGTTGTTCAAAAAACCAACTGGACCGAAAACCTAACCGAACCGAGTCCAAAAACCGGTTAGTGGTGGTTTTTTTAGATGTACCGGTCGGGTTTAAGTTTGGACTATAAAAAAATTGGGGATTCGGTTCCAGTTTCGGGTTGGTAAGAACAAAAACCGGTTCGCATCGAACCGAACCGAAGAGACTTAATAGGGTTTTTGTTGTTTGGTACTTTCGGTGCATTTGAGACCGAGCGGAGAGCGGAATGCAGAGCACTCTTGTTTCGTCTCTCTAATTGGAATATCAGAGGGGGGGGGGGGGGGGGAGGTCTCATCTCATCTCATCTCGTCTCTCTCTCTCTTACTAGAATAGTAGAGGAGGGAGGGGAACCACCCTGCCCCGTCATTGCGCAACTCCGGAGTTCCCCTTCGGTGGTGATCTTCCCCTCCGGCAAAATGTGAGCTTTCGGTGAATGAAATCCCTCGACACCATCCTGATTGTGTTACCCGCCCCTCCCTAGTCCGACGATCGTTTTCCTCCTATCGGCGTCATCTAGCAATTGCGACCATTGTTTTTCCGTTGTCCAGCAGTCTAGGTGAACATTACCACCATTCCGAGTATTTTCTTCGACGTATCTCTCCTCCCGTCGAGCAAAGGTACATTTATTTAGCCGTCAATGAGATCTAGGATTTTTGTGAGTTTTTTTTTCTATCCACACACGTATGGTTTGTTTTGTTCATATAAACCCAATCAGAAGAACCGGGTATGGATATGTTTTTCAATCTTTTTCATGCGTTTGATTCCTCATCGTGCAATTAGTTCATGATTGCATCTTTAAAACAAAACTTAACAAACCGACCGAAACAAACTGACTTGGGATTGGTCAGTTCAATAGTAAATCTATTGAAGTCGGTTCGGTTTTGGTTCGTCGAACTCAAGACTGACACGGCCGGTTCGATGGCAAATAGGCCCTCAAAGCCGACCGAACCGAACCGTGAACATCCCTAGCTGTGGGTTGAAGGTGTTGGATTTTAGTCCTTATACTAGAGTCGCAACGGAAGCAAAATAATATAGATCCGATTATCGGGTGGTGTATGTTTCATCACAATTATTCCACAAAATAATCTACATGCAAATCTATGAACCTAGCATATGTGCAAACACCCTAGAGGCATACTACGATCTACGAAGGATCTACATGCATACGTCTAGTTAAGTGTTTAGAATCATCATACGTTGCGGATCTTTAATTCGAGGAGAATGGAACAATCGTTGATGATGAACCGCACGTAAACTGAGAGGGAAGCTGTCGGATAGCACCTTGCCCTTTGCGAAGGGAGGAACCAACAACGTTATATCTCTTAGTGCAAGGACCATGCGCCGACGGAGGACGACACGTAGCGAAGACGACGAAGAGCCGCGCATCTCTGTCTCTTTCTTCTTCCTTCGCTTTCCTTCCTCCTTTCTTCTTCCTCTTTCTTCCTTGATCGAAACCACAAAGAGGGAGAGAGGAAAGGTGGATCGGGTTTCACAAGAGAGGGAAAGGTTAGGACCGGCTTATCTCTCCCTTTTTCCTCTTATAGGGCCGGCCCCTTAGTGCTATACACAAGCTAGGACTGACCCCTTAGAGATAGGGATTACGGGGGAGGTCGGTCAGGGCTTCCACCTATCTTTTGTGATGCCTTGGACGAAAACGCCATCACGAAGGGGGAGCACTGTAAGAGATAGAATGAAGTGCGCTACTCGGAATCAAGTTCTGTCAGCGCCTATGAGCTCCTGGAATTATTCCGCTAATTTTAAGATCCATATTCAATATGTTCCGAGTCATATTTCAGTATTTACCAAAACACCCCTATGGTCCCTTAACACATGTGAATTAGGTTCTTAGGATTCGGGCTTGCGCTCCATTGTGCCACTTCACATCTAACGTATTTAACCGAGTCGGGGAACAATACCTATATGCAACGACATGGTGGAACCTTCAGGGTTCAGGATTTCTAGCTCCAACCAGATCCCTGATTAATTGTTCTGGTGACACACCAAAGGTTTCGCTAATCAGTCCTAATCCGATTAACCCATGTAGCCACCCAGAGTGCGACGCGAGTTGAACTCTAGTAATCCTAAACTTATGTTACTTTCTCGTAATCTTGTTTTCTACTATACTTTGATAATATTTAGTCCCTCCTGTCATTGGTGCCATGATTCGACTCGGGCGGTGGGGAGCACCATCAGACACGATCGATCATATGACTAGGATTTGATATCCTTTCATCTACAACACCACACACCTCCGATGCTATGTCTAGCATCCGGATCGTCGTCAGTTATACTGACAACCACCAGGTTTGGGTTAATTATGTGAATAGATTGACTCATCAAAACGTACCCATCCATCTCTGGATGTCGGATAACCTGTAGGGGTTGCATGTCACTCCAGCGCCAACCGGGTAATCAACGTACCGTGGTATTGGACTATGGAAGGTTCGCACTCGTTGGCACATCAAAGCACCACACAGCCGGTTGGCTCAGTATGCATGGTTCCTCAAAGTTGAGGATAGATAGATTATCTATAGCAGTAAAACGGCTTTTGCATTAGGCTCTGATACACTGATCTGTGCATCGTCTTGGTTCATGTTCAACACGATCATCGTGCTTGGTTGGGTGAATAGAGATCCAACATCCTCGTGGTGGAGACTTCACCACATTCCTCTACTTGCCAACAACTTATTCCCAATGAAGCGACCAACATCACCAAAACTGTGAACTCAGTCTAGGTCTACACAGAACTGGTCCACTGGGTCTCTCAAGTATAGGCCCACCATGTACCTCAGTGGACTACTATATTCCCTAGGGTCCTTATTACATGTGGATTACACATATCAAAGCAGTATTCCAATTAAAGTAAGAACCAAAGTCATCTTTATTAATGTTAATACATAACCTCCACGCTCAGGACATAAGAGCTACAACAGAAGGGGACTCGGTGGTGGCTATCAAATGGATCACCTAATCTTTTGGAAGCCATGTCATATTGGGGGATATCAACAACCACTTGTGGGTTTTCCTTGCGGTCCGTATGACGCACAACTACCATGAATGCAACCAAGCAGCGGACTGCCTTGCGAGAGAAGGTGCTATGGGGGCGTTGATGATTTCCCGGTGGCTCTCATAAATATATGTACGAATGTTATGAGTATGTTGTTTCTGTCGTCATGTAGTAGTTAATCAATAATATTTATCTTTCTTACCCAAATTTTTTTTTTGCGTCACCAACAAGATAGATCTCCCACTCGTACAGCCTTTTTTTGGCTTCTTGGCAAGCCATCTCATGCCAAGTTGTCTTGATCGGGTTTTTGGCATCATTACAAGAGGGTTAGCATCAGGTTGACTGCTGACCCCATCTTTTAATGAGATAAAACACTTTGTGATGATGATGACGATGACGACGGCGCATCTTGATGGCCTAGGGATTGTTGATGAATGCAATTTAAAACTTCGCAAGTCAAATTCTGAGTATAAACTTTGACATCAGCTGTTACTCTTTGCCTTTGCACTGATGGATGTTTCTATTGCAGTTCTCGGACATGCGCTCCTTACAAGCAGAGTTGCCAAATCCACAGCTCCCAACAGTCCACCTTGGTTTCTTATCCCAACCATGGCTTAATCAGAATTCAGCATCACCATTCACTCCCTCTGCACCCCAAGGTAAGCTTTCAAGTATCGCTTCCTTAGCTCAAGCTCATCAAAGTGCCGACATCACTAGATTCTCTTCAATGTTCAGGCGGGGTAGCACACGTGGGAATGCAGGCGCCAAGCTCGACACCAGGCTCTCAGCTACCGTAAGTCGATTTGGTGTACAAACGGTTCCTATGTCACTGGTGTTTTGTTTCTGTAATCTGAAAATTAGGGTGATATCGGCAGGTCTTCACCCACGCAAGGCCTGGTTGCTTTGCCTGGTCGGAATCCTTTCGCTTAGGAAGCGCTCGGTGGAAGTATCCTCCAATATTCGTTTCCCCAACGGTGGCAAAATTACAGCGAACCCCATAACCATAACCATCAGGCCTCATCTTCGCCAGTCATCGAAGGCTATCTCTGTTGTTACCGAAGGCTATCTCATTTTCCATATATTTCTAATATTCTTTCATTCTTTCGCTGTGCAACGTTACCAATTATGCGGGACCATTTCACGGTCGCCGCCACCGATGAATCTCGGAGTCCACACAAGACCTAATCCAGTTCCTGATTCTGCGTCGGGCACCGGCTGAGTTCCGATCTTCGGCGGAGGACATCTGAAGAGGAATCAAAGGCAACTTCTCTTCCACCGTGAGGACCGACGGCTCCAGGGCGGTGGACAAGGTGTGCTACATAGTTTGCTTCGATGGCCCCGTTGCAGTATCGGCATAGTTTGTTTTTGTTATTTGATGGTGCTGGTATTTTGGTACCACCATTAGAGTGTATTGTCAAGAAAACACTCTCTTGTGGGATCATACTAATCCGGGTGTTCATACTGTTAGATTGTTCCTGCTAATTTGGTGCTTGTGCTTTACACTGGTTGCCGGTCTATTTACCGCACTGTGTTAAGATGGGGATAGAGGGGCTCGGATGAGAGATCGACGGTATGTGATCTGAGGTCACGATAAAGGCTATTGGCATCGCTTACTTCCTCCTCCCCTTCCTCGTCCTCCTCTTCCCTTTTCCCTCTTTCTCAGGTATTATGGATTGATATGGTGTGGAATTGTTCCAACAATTCCACGCCATATCGGCGGTTCTTCAACATCGGTAATGTCGTCCGGTAGCTATCGACATGGTGTGGTGGCTATCCATTGAACATAGGGCTGGCAATTTCGGACCCGACACGGCAGACCCGACACGAAGTTAGCAGGTCTGGGTCAGGTCTAAATGGGTTCGGGTCGTAAACGGGTCGACATGATAGACCCGTTTAATAAACGGGTCAGGTCCGGGTTTAGGGTTTGGACACGGCAGACCCGACACGAAGTTAGCAAGTCTGGGTCAGGTCTAAACGAGTTCGGGTCGTAAACGGGTTGACATGATAGACCCGTTTAATAAACGGGTCGGGTCCGGGTTTAGGGTCTGGACACAGTAGACCCGGGAAGACCCGTTTAGTATTCAACGGGTTGGGTCTACCCACAATCCGATATTGTAATATATAATACCAGCGGGTCTTTTGGATCGGGTCGGGTCGAGTAGGATTGGGTCGGATTGGGTCAACTGAATAGACCCGGGTGGTAAACGGGTCTTATCGGGTCTACTCGTTTATTAGCGGGTCGGGTACGGGTTTAGGATCTAGACACGATTAGTTAAACGGGTCGGGTCCGGGTCTCGGGATTTTGGACACGACATGAAACTAGACACGACACGAACCCGACCCGACACGACCCATTGCCACCCCAAATTGAACATTTCTACACCATGTTGGCATGTAGCTATCGATATCGTGTGAAATTGTTCAGTGGCTATCCAAGACAGTTCCACAACATGTAAGTCGGGGGGGGGGGGGGGGGGGGGGGGGGTTTAAGGTAGAGTGTGCCTATGAAGTTGGGGGTCTTGGAGTATCTCCAACAGCCTCCTCCATAAGCTCCTCAACAAAGAGAAGCCCATCTGCCAGGCCATCGATTTTGACCTTCAAGGAGGCTTGTCAAAGCATTATACTCCAGCAGCCTCCTCCATAGGCATCTCCTCTCCTCAACAAAGAGGAGCTCGGGTCACTCCTCCATAGGCTTCCTTAAAGATAGGGAGCTATCAGGGAGGTTGTTGGAGATGGATTATGGAGACCGCTCATCTTTTATGACTTTTAGGGAGTTATGGAGGATGATGTTGGAGATGCTTTTACTGTCTTACTAATTTTGTGGGCGGAAACAACGTATCTATATATAATAGAAATTTTCTCTCATCACGATCTCTGTCACTAAACCTATATGTTCATCTTGCGTGATTTTGTATACCCACTTCTACTTCAGGTAAAGAAGGTTAATGAGGTTTTTTGATTTTATTTCCTTTAAACTTCTGGTTGTAGATCCAATTTTTTTGCTACTTTCCTCCCTTTATGTTCTCTGTTCCCCATAGGCATTTTTTACCTGTAGATAGCCCCTCTACCAATCGCCTATTGTTCGATCACTCCCTACCCGGCCACTTCAACTTCAGGGTACATAGGGTATTACTAAATTTTATTTTTAAATTTTTTCTTATAGCTGATCGATACATTCAATCGCCTATTGTTTTTTTTTTCGCTTTGTTCTTTTCTCATCCCCAAACCGATTGCATTCACCCGCAGATTGTCGGCATCGAATTTATCGTCCACCACAGATATACTTCGACTTCTGCCTTCAGGGTAATAATTACTTCTTTGTATTTTTCTGTTCTTCCTTTTGCTTCAGGATTGCGAATGAACCATTTTTGTTTGAATTGGATTCATCTGGTGTGTGGAAGGAATGAAGGATCCACATATTCTGCTGCAAAAACTTTCTTGATGGGATTGAAGGGATTCTTGGATCTGATCTTGGTTTTGTTCTCCATGATTTTTTTTTTCTAAATAAGGGTTTTCTTGACTGGAATTTTCACAACTGGAGTTAAATCCATTCATTGTAAGAAGGCCCCTCATAAATTTAGCATTGAAGACTAGATGACTAAATAACTTGAGTTGTTTATTTGGTAGATGTCTTCACATATATATATATATATATATATATATATATATATATATATATATATATATATATATATATATATATATAGAGAGAGAGAGAGAGAGAGAGAGAGAGAGAGAGAGAGAGAGAGAGAGAGAGAGAGAGAGAGAGAGAGAGAGAGAGAGAGAGAGAGAGAGATTTGCTTGAACAATAATAGTGGTTGGAGCAACATCTAGTGTTGCAACTCGGGCGGGTTGGGTTGGGTTGGGAGTCAACCCAATCCCCTCATAAATTTAGCATTGAAGACTAGATGACTAAATAGCTTGAGTTGTTTATTTGGTGGGCGTCTTCACACACACACACACACACACACACACACAGAGAGAGAGAGAGAGAGAGAGAGAGAGAGAGAGAGAGAGAGAGAGAGAGAGAGAGAGAGAGGAGAGAGAGAGAGAGAGAGAGAGAGAGAGAGAGAGAGAGAGAGAGAGAGAGAGAGAGAGGAGAGAGAGAGAGAGAGAGAGAGAGAGAGAGAGAGAGAGAGAGAGAGAGAGAGAGAGAGTTGCTTGAACAATAACAGTGCTTGGAGAAACAGGGTCCAACAACCAGGGTTGCACCGAGATGCCCAGCCCAAGCCCAACACAAGCAAAAATTTCTATGCTCGAGTTGGGCTCGGGTTAGCCCAAGTTGGTAGGATGGGTCGGGTTGTGCAGATTCAGATATACTTATTGTTTAAAATTTTATCCATTGAAGATCAAAATCTAAAAAGAATTTATATTTGCTAACACTACCATATAATTTTTTTTTGCATTTCTATTAATGCAGTTTACTAGATCATTAGATAATGTCTTTATTTGATAAGCAAGAAACAAAAAAATAATATTGGATTGGTTGATACAGATGACTGTGACTGTGAGACCTCAACATATGAGTACTCGGGATGGTTGTGATTGTTACCTATATATCACAGGCTCGTAGATATATATGAGTAATCCGGTTGCCCGACCCCTCAACCCGAGCCCGACTCAAATTCAACTCTGGGTTTTATTTTTTCAACCATAATCCATTCCAATCTTCAAATACATCAACCCAAACCCACCCAAAATTCGGATTGGGCTCGCGTTGGGTAGGGTCCAACCCGCCGAGTTGCAACCCTACCGAAATCTGATGTCGCAATGAATGGTTGGACCATACCCACTTCATACCTGTAGGGTCTACTACTCCATAGGCAACCATGAGGTCTAATCATTGATTGCCACATCAGCTATTGGACCCCGTTGCTAACTAAAGTATTGTTCAATTTGTTTTGGGGCGTGTGGGGATCAAATATGTTAACGAGGGTCTGCCCCTTAAAAATAAAGGGCCGGACCCAAACCCCGCCTGGCCCTGGCCTTTAACCCGTAAAGGAGTAGCGGCCGGCTCCTCTCCTTCTCCTCCTCCTAAAACCCTACTTCAAAGCCATTCTTCTCTGCCTCTAGTGTCCCTGTTAGTACCCTCCTCCACCCTCCCCTGCTCAACACCCCCCCCCTCTGATGATTCCCTTCTTCCCTTCTCTCCCCGGCCAAGTCCAGGCTCAAGCTAGCAACGATCCAGCTCTCCAACAGGTGATCGATCTTTCATGGGTTTCTATCTTTTTGTTTCAAGTTTTTGAATTGGAATCTACTTGACCGTTGTCTCCATTGGAACAGGCGCTGCTACTCAACCCTCCTCAATTCCCATCCTCTTCATCCGCCCACCAAAACCCAGCAGGCTTCAACCGCCCACCTCGACCCCCACCCTTACCCCACGGCCAAAACCCTCCATTTCCAGCTCCATCGATGAACAATTTCAACACCCAGAATGCCCAGATCAACAACAGCTTCCACCGAAGCAACGCCGGAATCCCCAACCGGCCGAATTCCGCGCCTCCACCTTGCTTCCCGAATGCCCCCAACGTCCAACCCATGAACCATATGGGAATCCCTCCTGCCCATTTCGGTCCCCATCTCTTTCCGCCGCAAAACGTGAACCAGGTCATGGCGGCGTTGCAAGTGCTGCAGCAGAACCTACCGCAATTCCCCGTGCAGAATAATCCTCTGGGTCAGCTGCACAACAATAACCTCGCCGCCTTCTTGCAACCCGGTGGCCTATTCTGTGCTCCTAATATGCAAGTTGGGCAGCTATGTCTGCAAAATCCATTGTTGAGTGGGAATCAGATATCTCCCTTTCAATTCCCACAGCAGCACTCTGCGAGCGGCATCCAACCTCTCAACATTCCTCCTTCATCGCAACCTCTGATGGCGTCCGCAATCTCTCACAATCCTGGGATTGTTGGCAATCCTCAAATGGCTCTGGCCGGTCCGAATTCAAATTTCGGTCAGAGTGCTTTCCAGGGCCCCCCTGCTGCAACTCAGAAATCACAACCATCGTTCTCCCCTTCTCCGATGCAAGCTCATCAGACCTGGAAGAACATGCAACCTAACAGGCATCAGCAGCGCCCGGTAATTAAGGACCATGTTGTGCTTTTTCTGAAACAAAGTTTCATAATTTATAGGCGTAACACAAGTAAGAGATTTGTCTCTTTCATTGTAAAAATAATGAGACTGGATTCCTTGTTATTCCTTGTTGTTTAAGAAACTGTGGACTTTCTCATACAACTGAAGGAAAATAGGATTGGAATCAGTTATCTTCATGTCGTACTTCTTTAGTTTTCCCCCTCCATTCTCTTCACTAAATTTTGTTTTTACTAGTACTCACTACTCACTGCTACTAGTTCCCATTGCTAACTTGTCCTTTTTTAATAAGAGAAACCCAACCTTCTTCTTGGCTGTGTTCGATTGTTGAAGTATCTAGGGTAACTTTTTAGAAGATTGCGCAAGACAACGGAATTTACTGGGATCTAAATTAAATTAGATTGACTCATACTTTTTAGATTTATGTTGATTAGTAAATATTATCGATAAGGAATAAAGGAATACTAAAAAGATACTTTGATGTTTTATCATTGACAAATTATGTGTGCTGATTAATAAGACTTAATAAGAGTATTTTCCCCAACCAGTGCATACCTAAGTGCCCCTATAATGAATTATTAGTAATGAAGAAAGAAAAGCATCCTAATATATTCATTGGTTTAATAACTTCATTTTCAAGCTAGGATAATGTATATTTGCTTTTTTTGGTAGCAAATATGATTTCTTACCACCACACCTGATTTAACCTCTAGGGTGCGTTTGGTTTGCTGGAAAGCTGTGCAGGAAAGAATTCATTAGTATGGAAATGATAGTAAAGGAATCAGAAAAGAATTGGAACTTGGAAGTGAGTACATGAGACTAAATCTTACGAGTGGCTTGAACAGTGGTTATGTGAAGAGAAATCGAAATGATTTGTACACGTCATAGGTGAAGAGCCATAAACGGAGTGTCTAAGAAGACTGGGATGACAGTTTTATGTTACCGTGAAGTATATTGGCATAATTGGACACAGTTTTTTCTCTATGTTTATCCTGACATAATATTGTAATATGGTGATGAGATTAGTCAAATTGATGGTTAACTAATAACGGGGGTGGATTCTTAATGCTTTCCCTGTTCCAACATATTTAAGCATATAGAAAGTTGAAGATGCTGTTGACTAATTAGAGTAGGATGGATTAAGCGTTTACTCTTTTGTTTGGAAAACTCGTCTATGTCTAGTTATCAGCAAGTGCATAAACATCGATGCAGCATATTTATTTATTCGTCTGCTATATTATTTGTCGAAGTTGAAACATTCTATCACAAGGGAAATGTAATGCAACTTTCATCCAGACATTATCTGCAATTATTCAGGGATAATCTTTTTTTTCTGAACACATTCAGGGTTCATCTAAGACGAGAAAATTCATCCTAATGCTGTTTGATATTTGACTTGTTTTCGATTTTCCAACCCTAGTGAATAAGCCATATAATCCTGTAGCATCATGTATTGTCTTTGCCTTGTGTTGTATGTTTTTTGTTTTATAATTTGGCTGACAATAGATCAAAAGCATTAATTCCAAACTGATTTTCTCATCTTTTTTACTGAGCCTATGTTACTGTTGCAAAATTCAAGTTCACCAGATTAAACATCTCTTTCTATTCTCTAATCACTTCAGTGTATATCAATTTTGGTTTCAGGTGAATAATGTTCTTGGAAGTGAATCAACAAATATGAGGCATGTTCTATTATAACAGTTTTTTACAGTCTTTTGTATGTAAACTACTGACTTGAAATTTAGTTTCACATTTTGCAGGTTCCAAAACTCTCATTTTCATCACGCGAAAAATACAAAGGGAAACATGAACCCATTTATCAAGAATGGTCGAAAAGGTCTTGTATATTCCAACCTAATTTTTTGCTTTATCTATGATTTTGTTGTTCTTTTGTTTCTTATGGAATTAGACCCTCAATTAATTCATGTAGAGTATACACAACATAATGCTGGATGAATCTAAAAGAATGCCACATGGATATACTACAATACAACATCTTACTGTATTTTAGGTCGTGGTCTTTTAGGATTTCAATGTATGATATTGTTGTGAGTACTTGTAACATTATACTTACTATTCCGCAACTCAAGTGATATCTATCGGTATTACCACATGAGATAATGTAAGAACTGTTGTGATGTTCTATACTTTGAGGTACGAGTGTTGGAAGGTTACTATAATGTTGCACCGCGGAAGCCTTCAAGCCCTCAAGATGGTGCTCAAAAGGTCCGAGGATTGGAGCCCTGCAGAGATCACACAACCGTACAAATAATTCAATTCACCAATTACAATGATACGAACACCACAGATTCACCAGGCAATTAAGGATTTTGATTGTCACTAGCAAGAGTGGTCACTGTTTATCAGACCCCGCAAACCCTCTTCTTGCTCCTCTTATACAAAACACCCACAGAGTAGAGAACAACTTGCTCGAGAGATATAGAGATATACCGGAGGATTAGTAAGAGATGAAAGTGCCCGCCGAAGTAGAAGCTGAGGTAGACGTGCCGAAGCTCTTGGATGAATTCAAGAATCGGGAGAAGGACCTACACTCTCTCTTCCCTTCATCCTTCTTCCTCTCTTTTCCTTCTTTCTATCTTCCTTCCTCTCTATTCTCTCCTTGCAGCAAACCCTTGACCAAGTTTCCCCTTCTCTTTCCACCCTTCAATTCGCTCTTAACAACTCCTCTGATATCACCCTAGACCGCCCATGCCTCTTCTTTTATATAAGAGAGCATGCCTATGACCGTAGGATTCCCAAAATCGATCCAGAACCATGGCTGAAATGTGTTGCCCGCGCCAGTCGTGTGTACGATAGGGACATCGTGTGCACGACAGATCTCAGATTTTACTAGCCCGACTTTCCTGCCGACTCCGATCGTACGCACGTTCCAGATCGTGCGCACGATTTCCTGACCCGAAAATATTGTCTTCTGTGTATCCTAGCCAGGTCGTGAGCACAATGGGGACATCATGTGCACGATCTGCTTCCAGGTCGTGCGCACGATCTCCCTATCTTGCGGACGACTTGCTGAAAATATGTTCCTGACTTTGGTCTTCATCCAGATAAGGAGAATTTCCATGAAGCTTTCCTTATCCGTCTTGGACTTGATCTCGTCCCCACATAGCGTCTCAATCCGGGTTCGACTTTCACAAGCCGAATTCCAACATATAATACACAATCTACTGTTGCGGGAGTGCCCAAATATTTTTCTATAATAATGGCCCCAAAGTCCTCACATAAGCTATGAGGTACAATATACAAAAATATTGATTATGTATACCCCCCCCCCCCCCCCTACCATATATATATAAAGAGAGAGACGTGTTACGTTGCGCTGCCCCGCGAGAAAGTGCGCTGCGAACCCCGGTCGTTCAATCAGCGTGGAATCGAACGACACAAATTCTTCCCGCACCGGCTCAAAGGTGTAGCCGTTTGATCGGATGATCCAACGGATGAAATCCGTGGAAAACAACCGAATAGGATAAAAGAAAATCACGTTACTGTAGCAGTATAGTAATCATGATTTTTTTTTTGTCATATTCGGTTTTTTTCCACGGATCTCATCCGTTGGATCATCCGATCGGACGGATATAGTTTTGAGCCGGTGCGGAATGGATTTATGTCGTTGGATTCCCATGGGGATGGATTTGTGCCGTCCGATTGGATGATGGATCCATGGGAATCGAATGGCACAAATCCATCCCCATGGGAATCCAACAGCACAAATCCATCCTGCACTGGCTCAAAACTATATCCGTCCGATCGGATGATCAAACGGATGAGATCCGTGGAAAAAAACCGAATAGGACAAAAAAAATCATGATTATTGTACCGCTACAGTAACGTGATTTTCTTTTGACCTATTGGGTTGTTTCCTACAAATCCCATCCGTTGGATCATCCGATCGGACGGCTACACCTTTGAGCTGGTGCGGAAACGATTTGTGCCGTTCGATTCCACGCCGATCGGATGGCCGGGGTTCGCAGCGCACTTTCTCGCGGGGCAGCGCATAGCGCAACGTAACACGCCTATATATATATATATATATATATATATATATATATATATATATATATATATATATATATATATATATATATATATATATATATATATATAGGGGTATGCTAAAATGCGGCATGCGGTGCGTGCGGCACCGCATGCCGCATTCTAGCACTTCTCTCTCTCTCTCTCTCTCTCTCTATATATATATATATATATATATATATATATATATATATATATATATATAGGGGCGTGTTAGGATGCGGCGTGCGGTGCGTGCGGTGTCGCACCGCAGCCATCTGATGCACCGCTGCGCGCATCGCACACGCACATCGGGTGCATCAGACGGCTGTGGTGTGACACCGCACACACCGCATGATAATCCGCAGCACCATAGCATAACCTTATATATATATATATATATATATATATATATATATATATATATATATATATATATATATATATATATATATATATATATATAGAATACGGGGTATGAGCTGACAGCCCATTTGCAACTTTGGGCTGTCAGCTAACAGCCATCCGATCTTCATCATGGACCCTTGATTAAAAAAAAAAAACCCTACAAAACACCGAACCCTCTCTCTCTCCCTGTCCCTCTCTCTCCCGATCCCCACCACCGGAGCCCCGACCCCGACCCCTGCGATCCGGCACCGGCACCGGCAACGACAGCCCCCGACGGCTCCGGCCACCGGCAGCCCCCTCCGGTCATGCATCCGACCCCCCGACGGCTCCGGCCACCGGCACCGGCTACAGCCCCGACTCCGACCCCTGCCCCCTGCGCCCCCGGCCCTGCGCTCCCGGACCCCTCCGGCGCCAGCCTCCGTCCCGACCCCCGTCCGCCGACCCCTGCACCCGCCCCCGTCGCCACCGGCCCCCGTCCGCCGACCCCTGCACCCGCCGCCGTCGCCACCGGCCCCCGTCCGCCGACCCCTGCACCCGCCCCGGCCCCCGTCCGCCGATCCCTGCACCCGCCCCCGTCAGGCTGGTGCTCGAGCTCGAGAGAGAGAGAGAGAGAGAGAGAGAGAGAGAGAGAGAGGGTTGACAGGTGTTCAGCATTTATTTATTTATTTTTAAAATGGACGGTTCGTGATGGAGATCGGAGGGCTGTTAGCTGGCAGCCCAAAGTTGCAAATGGGCTGTCAGCTCATACCCCGTATTCTCTCTCTCTCTCTCTCTCTCTCTCTATATATATATATATATATATATATATATATATATATATATATATATATATATATATATATATATATATATATATATATATATGAGGAATGTTATAGTGAGCTATGAGCTACGGAAGGAGAAAATGAGCTGCGGTCATTTTGACCACCTTAGAAGTTTTGGAATTTCGTTAAAATTGGTGGGTTTGTTGTCTAGGGGAACATGATCATCCTCAATAATTTTCAAGGAATTCCAAAACTTCTAGGGTCATCAAATGGTAGAAGCAAAATTAACGGTTACTGCGGACGGTAGATAAAGCTTCTACCGTTTGATGACCCTAGAAGGTTTGGAATTCCTTGAAAATTGGTGAGGATGATCATGTTTACCCGAGACAACACACCCACCAATTTTCACGAAATTCCAAACCTTCTAGGGTAGTCAAAATGACCGTAGCTCATTTTCTCCTTCCGTAGTTCACAGCTCACTGTAACATTCCTCATATATATATATATATATATATATATATATATATATATATATATATATATATATATATATATATATATATATATATATATATATATATAGAGAGAGAGAGAGAGAGAGAGAGAGAGAGAGAGAGAGGAGTGTTACAGTGAGCTGTGAGCTGCCGGAGGAGAAAGTGAGCTGTGTTCACTTTGATCCCCCTAGAAGTTTTAGAATTCGATGAAATTTGGTGAGGTTGTTGTCTAGGGTAAGATGATCATCCTCACCAATATTCATTAAATTCCAAAATTCTAGGGTCATCAAACGGTAGAAGCTTTATCTAACGTCCGCAGTCACCGTTAATTTTGCTTCTACCATTTGATGACCCTAGAAGATTTGGAATTTGATGAAAATTGGTGAGGATGATCATCTTACCCTATACAACACCCTCTCTAAATTTCATCAAATTCTAAAACTTCTAAAGGGATCAAAGTTAGCGCAGCTCACTTTCTCCTCCGGCAGCTCACAGCTCAATGTAATATTCCTCTCCCTCTCTCTCTCTATATATATCTCTTTATATATATATATATATATATATATATATAGAGAGGAATGCTTAGGTCCGGTTTGTGGTCCGTGCGGTCCGCAGCCGTCTGATGCACCTGCCGCGTGCATCGGATTCACGTAGTGGTGCATCGGACGGCTGCGGACTGCACGGACCGCATACCACACCTAAGCATCCCTCTCTCTCTCTCTCTCTATATATATATATATATATATATATATATATAGGGTTGGTATCTGTTAACAACCCATTGACTACCCGTCATTTTGATGGGTTAGAGGTTTTAGAATTTGCTGATTTTTTGTGAAGAGGATCACTATGGAAAGTTGAACATCCTCATAAAAAATCAGCAAATTCTGAAATCACTAAGGGCGTCAAATGTTCAAAACTTTCTTAACCGTCCACTTGAACTATTAATCTACATAACACATTTGATGCCCTTAAAGATTCTAGAATTTGCTGATTTTTTGCGAGGATTATCAATTTGCCATAGTGATCATCCTCACAAAAAATTAGCAAATTCTAAAACCTCTATCCAACGATTGGAGTGGGTTGTCAACGGGTTGTAAATATTCCTCCCATTTTGGGTTATCAACGGATTCCAAACCATATATATATGGGTCGGGATCCAGGGACATGCTACTTTGCCACAGTGTTAGAGACACATCATCCAAATCGTTAGAGAGGTTTCAGAATTTATTGATTTTTTGTAAGGATTATCATCTTCCCTTAGATAGCACATTATAAAAAATCATCACATTTTAAACCCATTAGGTGCATCAAATCTAAAAAGTTTTATCATCCGTTCATTTTATCCGTTAAATTAAAGGGAATATTTAATTAGTCTATAGGTTTTAGAATGTTTTAATTTTTTGCTGAAAGTGCTATCTAAGGAAGGTTATCACCCTTACAAAAAATCAACAAATTCTGAAACCTCTATCTTGGGTTTTGGATATGCGTGTCTAACTCTGTGGCAAAGTAGCGTGTCCTAGGATCCTGACCCTATACATATACTAGTAATGCCCGTGCCTGTCGGCACTCAAAAGATTTCGAGGGCGGAGACAATATTTCGAGAAAGGGGACAATATTTTAAAGGTGGCAACAAAACATTTCGAGTGCGGCAATAATATTTTGAGAAAGAACAATATTTTGAGGAAGGTGACGATATTTCGTGGCCGCCTTCGACAGCTTTGGAGAGAGAGAGACCTAGAGGTGCATCAAATGTGCTTGATTATCATGCATCGTTCATTTTTATTGTGAGCACATTTGATAGACCTAGAGGTGTAGAATGAGCTAAAAAATTTTGGGTTCTATCAAAGGCAAGGTTCGAAATCTCCATTTCGGTGGAAATTTCGACCTTCTGGATATGGAAATATTTCGTGGAAATATTTCGACAGTGTGGAAATATTGCAATTTTGTAGAAATGGTGGAAATATTGATTTTTTGATGAAAATTTTTAATGAAACTCCGGATAGTCATAAACCAAGTATAGATACACACTTTGGAACACTCACATAATATGTGTACCCTATCAAGGGGTGTAGAGCTTCACATAACATGTATTCAATGTATTAAGTTTGTGAGTGTTGTGCAATCTTATTTAGTTCGGTTTTGATATATATTTTTCAAATATTTTTTAATCCTTTTTTTGGATAAAAATATTTTTGAAATAAAGATTAGTTGATTGTTAAAATAATGTTTCAAACGATTTTGAAAGCGGACTTAAAATAAGAAAGTTATGCAAATTTGAAATTGTGCAAAAATTATGCTGAAATGTGAAACACTGTTTTTTTACTAAGTCTGAAAAAACGAGTTTTTATATAGAAAAGGTTTTATACATTCAAAATTTCCTAAGACGGACCATGGTTTTCTAGATGTACTCGTACTTCTACATCTTGTGGAATTTTTTGAGCTAAAAAGGAGTTGATTTAATCACTTTTCTCACCATGTAGATTTTATAAAAATCCATAAAAACTGTTTTCTCCTACTAAAATTGAAAGTTTACTTTTTGATTCCTTTGTTTTTTGATTTTTTTGATATTTTTATTGAAATCAAATGGGGGGGTATTTGCTTATTTACATATAATAACTTAAAGTAAATGGAACTTAAATGTTATTATATGTAAATAAGCTGCTGAGAACCAGGCCCCCCAGTCCCCTTTTATAATCAGTCAGTCACAGAATTTCGGATAAATTTCGCGAAATTTTTCGAAATTTTCGCAAAATTTCGATAAAATATCGCGATATTTCGTGGAGATGGAAATATTTCGTGGAAATATCGCGATATTTCGCGAAATTGCTCGATATTTTGACATTTTCAATTATGCTCGAGATTGCAGGTAATATTTCGTATCGGGGTTTCATTTTTCCGATATATTTCGCGATATTTCGCGAAATATATCGATTTTTTGTTCCATGATCAAAGGGGTGGTGATCATCCCTGACAAAGAACATTTTGAAGAAAAAACCTCCAGGTAGGGGACGCACGTTAAGCCTCATGTGTAGGGGCCGCACGTTAAGCCTCAAGTTAAGCTGTCGCACGTTAAACCTACAGCTAAACTAATTCTACACTAAGTCGGGCTTTCGGAGTCCCCGACCCGGTGGACACACAGTGAGGGAGAGAGAGAAACTCCGACACTGATCCCGCCCCTACCTCGCAGGCGATGACCCCGATCCCGCCGGCCAATGGGCGAACCCTGCAAACAAAAAAAAATGATGTCAAGAGAGAGAGAGAGAGAGACCCCAACCCCGCCGGCAACTACACCGACCCCTGCATCGGCGATGTGCTCCTTTGCCTCCTAGCAGGTGACGACTCGGACCCCGCAGGCGATGACCCCGATCCTGCCGGCGATGGAAGAACCCTGCATAAAAAAAAAAAAAAACTGATGTCAAAAAACAAAGAGAGAGAGAGAGAGAGAGAGAGAGAGAGAGAGAGAGAGAGAGAGAGAGAGAAAGAGAGAGAGAGAGATCTATAAGACCTTGGTATGTGATCGACTCATGCCCCTTTGACTCGAGGGTAAATTTTACAAGACATTTATAAGACCCACAATGTTATATGACTCATAATCTTGGTCCTTAAAGATAGCTCAAGCTCATAAGATGGGTGTGGCAGAGATGAGGACAAGATAACAAAGAATAGATTAAGATAGTTTGGCCATGTACAATGTAGAGCTGAGGCGGCCCTGATAGGGAGAGGGTCCTAGATTAGTGTGGAAGGTTCAAGGAAGAGGGGAAGACCTATAATAACTTTGATGAAAGTTGTTAGAAAAAACATGAAAAAACTTTCATTGACAACAAATATAGCCTTAAATAGAAATGAATGGGGAAGAAGGATTCATAAAGCCAAAGATGGGACATGGCTTGATGGTTATGGCTCTAGTAATAGATAACTATATATATTAAATACTTTCGAAAATATTAATGCCCAAGGAGACTAATGAGTACAGGACATAACAAAATTTGCAAGAATACCCTTATGGCTTTGACGTTATGTGGGATTATACAAAGGCTAGCTGCATAGCTTTGCTTGATTTACTGTTTATCGTGTTGAAATGCGTGCACTTGCACACACAGAGATCTTCTATTATAATATGTGTGTTCCGTTTTGTTATACTTCTTATTTATCATTCTCGTTCTTTTTGAAATTTCAACCTTAGCTTTGCATTTCTTTAAGGATCTTTTTAAATTACATGGGGGTGTAATTTCTGCCCTCAACATGTTCAGTCATGTTTTTTCTATGTAATTATAAAATTTATCTACAAGTCCTGCACGCTCACGAGCAATTTAGAAATTGTTCTTACTAGGCTCTTTTCCATTGCTGAGAATGATATGGACTTCTGTACTTCTGTCAAATAGAACTATCATTTTTTGTATTTTATTAAAGTTAAATATAGTAATGCATTTCTTATTGTTTTTAGAGAGGCAACTCAGGTTGGTTGAGTACTAACAAAAGTTGTGCATCTTGAACCCTTAAGTTGTCAAGCTTGTGCTACCGAAACTTTTCATAACTGGATAGTTTTGTCTATTTATTATCTTTGAGCATAAATGACAGATCAACCTTCTGTTGTTTCTCACGTTGCATTCTTTAAGCAGGATGTCAAAAGAGGAAAGAGATAAACAAGTTGACATTTCCAAAACAAGCTCAAACTGAACAAAGGAGGTAATTATATAATTGTCAAACTTCTACTTAATATTTGGTTGGACTAATTGAAACCTGCAGCTTTCTTTCTTTGTGGCATTCTGTTTGGGCATGTTGATTGGGTGGGGGTAGCTAGGTGAGCATATCAGTTAGGGGTTGTTGGTGTTGGTGTGTGCACGCACAAGTCTTGGTGGGAGGGAGGGAGGGACCTTTCCATGATCAACCAACCATTGTTAACCAATGCTGCAACTCTCACCCCCTCATGTTCGGGCATACATTTTGCGCACTGTCCACTTTCATGTTCCTCTTTTTTGCTCCAGAAGCAATTATTATGGAACAATAACGTCTTTCATGTTGTTTAGAGGTCAGACGTTAGCATGAATGAGCTAACAACACATAGATTCCATAAAATAAACCAAGATCAAGGTTTGAAATTTCGGGTGTGGTTTTGGGTTGGACAGAGTGAAAAACAAGCCAGTTCAGCTGGTTTGGGCTTAGCCAAAAATTTAAATTTTTTTGAAATAATAAAAGTTTGGGCATGATTCAATTGATTTGTGCCAAATTTGGCTTCGATTCGTCTGAATTGAGTCTGATTCGGTCTTGCTTGAATCCAATTCAATAAAACAGATCTGAACCAAGCCAAACACGATTTGAAGCAGGTGGAACCGATGAACTGAATCTGAATTAGGGCATATTTGTGGTTCGGGGGGTTGTTTCGCGTTGGGTCGGTCACAATCCAAACCTGTTTAGGGATTCGGTTCGGACGAACCCTCAAACCTTGACCCATATATCTATCCCCAATATTTAGGTTTTGAGATGTGGAAGGGTTCTGGGGCCTATGGCGATGCATCTTGAGCAGACAGCCATAGGAGTTCGGGGACAGTCATCTCCCCATAATCACTAGTGTGGAATAATGGATGCTGACTTTACCATCAAGCATTAACTGTTCCGGAATGATCAAATTATGAAATTCAAACAATTGTTACCACCTTATCTGAGAATTTCTGACACGAATGTATATGTTCTTTTAGGCCCCTTCCCGTGTTCTATACGGAGAAGGAAATCCAACAATGGCGAGAAGCACGCAAGAAGAATTTCCCGATGAGTGGCAGCACAGAGAAGGTTATAATTCTGTGTTTATGCATCCATTCATCATGAAGTCCGTCCTGACTATATTTCTGCGTTCCAGAGTCCGGCCACATGCAATAGAGATCAGGAGATTACGGACGGAGGTGCTAAGTTACGTCGCCAGGTACATCACTCCACCTCATATATCCCCTTTTTATTCCCCAAAGGAAAATCCTTTCATTCAAATTAAAACCCCTTTTACTTTTATTCCCTTAAAGTTCAGTGGCAGAGATTTTGCATTTGAATTTTTTTCAATACCTCCTTGCATGAAGTTATACTTAGGGGATCGGGCCACCCCAAGCCCGGCCCCGGCCTGAACTTGTGAGTATGTGCCCAAAACTGGCTCGGGTCTAAATTAAAACTTTCGGGCTTGGCCCAAACCTTGCCCGAAACCTTTTTATGAAGCCCAAGCCCAAACCCGGCCGAAATTAAGCCCAAACTTCAAGTGCGGTAAATGCCTAATTTTCTTTTATTTATGTCTTTCTCTTTATCAATTATCACACAACAAAAGGGGAAAATATCATCGATTATGATAGACATTAAAAGGATATAAGTGAAATAGTGCTCCTTATGTCAGGGCCATTGATATTTGTATAGTAGATGTTTGTAAAACCATGTATTCATTGTATATAACAATAAAAATAAAATAACTCGGGCTTTGGGCTGGCTTAGTGGTGGTCCATACCTGTCCCATAATACAGTCAGCTTGAATGTTGGCCAGCCCGACCCAAAGCCCAAGATAACTCCGCCCTACGTAGGCTCAAATCAATCCCTGCCCGATAGACTGCGGGCTGGCCTGAGCCCATTTACATCCCTAGTTATACTGCATAACCAACTAGATAGATCTTCCTACCCGCCAACTGATCTTTTAGATTTTTTGGCAAGTTGTCTTAATCAGGTTTTTGATACTAATCTTAGAGGGTTGAAGCCAGGTTGACATTCCTTTGGAAAATTTCTGTCAATTCTTCTTGTAGTCGACCCCCATCATGATTTGATAAGACTTGGATGATGATGAAGCTCAGTTCAGTCAGGCTAAATATCCAACCAGACAACCTGTAACAATTGAACACAACGTGATTGACGGAATTCAAAATTATTTTTACGTGCAGGGATTCTCTCTCTCTTCGGTAAACTACTTAGATGCATTGAATTTTTTGTTGGAATGATTCTTGTACTTTTCGTGCAGCAACTGAAGGAAGTTCTGGCCAAGCAAGCCGAGCTGGGTGTTGAAGTTGCTGAGATACCATCCAGCTATCTTTCTGAACCTGGAGAACAAGCAGGCATACACAAAAGGGGGAGGTCGTCTCGGAGTATGGACGCCCGACCTCTTAACAAACAATATAAGAAGCGCAAGCGTGGTCAGTATGGGCGGAATTCTAAGAAGCCAAAGGTAGGGAGCAAAGCATCCGCTACTTCCCCCATCGTTGACGTCCAAAAAAGGGAGCCGACCCTTCTGCAGAAGCTTATGAGCACCGATATCAGGAGAGACAAGAGCCAGCTGCTGCAGGTTTTCAGGTTCATGGTATCGAACTCGTTCTTCGAGCGCTGCCCCAATAAGCCCTTGGAGTTTCCGGCGGTCATGGCTAAGGGCACAGACGGTGAGAGCGATGCCATTGCTATGGAGGATGGACCATCGCTGGGCGGGGCGGACGTTGCTGGTTTTGATGTTAGCGAGAGTGCAATGGAGGGGGAAATTGAGGGCCTAAAAGATCTAAGTGTGGTGGACGAAGATGGCAGTGATGATGATGACGACGATGAAGATGACGACAACGACGGTGAAGATGGCGGCCATAGAGATGGTGGCGTGGCGAACCACCCCATGGCGAAGGATGGCCATGTCGGAGAGCAAAGCGAGAAATCCGAGGAGGGGGAGATCACTGAATAGAGGGACCTGTAACATCATCTTGATGGTTAACTGGTTTTAGTAGGTTTCCTGTTTTGAGAGAAGCTATAGATGGGTTCTCATTGCATCAATTGCTGGCCTTTATTTTGGGTTTCGGCGTACGGGTTCAAACCAGTGTTTTCAAAACCGGACCGGACCGGATGGTTCAACCGGTTTAGACCGGAACTGGAACATGTTTTGGTTTGGTCTTTGAATTAACCGGTTTGTTTGTTAACCCGTACGTGAATCAAACCTTGTCATTGAAGAATTTAGTAAATATCTATTTTTAAAAAAAATATTTTTATGCGGTTCAAACGGTTGAATCACCGGTTTGAACCGAACCAGATGTCTTTTCGGTTCGCCTTCCGGTCCGGTTTTGTAAACACTGGTTCTAACATGATCGCTTAGAGCAACTCCAACCGGGCTCTAAAACTCTAAAATAGAGATCAGGGCAATGGTTGAAATGGGAAAGATAAAAAAATCAATATATAAAACTATGAAAGATTTTCTTTTAAAGACCCAGGTTGGAGTGTTTCTTATTCTAAATATTAGTTTATGTGTAAAATAAAGATCATGGGGCTTTAAAATAGAGCCCTCGGTTGGAGAAGCTCTTGTATATTTTTGTCAAACTTGTTCGATTGTTATTTTACTATCCCAGGTTTTTTTAGTGGACTGTTTTGCCTCTTGCTGTCAACAAACTCAATCTTGAAGAAGATGAAGATGAAGAAAATTTCAAATTTTGTATTAAAACCGATTCATGAGGAAGAAGGTCATCTTCTTTCCCAAATCCAGTATCTTCTTTCCCAAATCCAGTATCAAGAACTCATTCACAAGGGATCGTGAGGAGAATCTGAAACCCATTCGTGAGAAAGAAAATGAAACTCACTTGTGAGGAAGAACCCATTCTAGAGGAAGAAAATGAACCCATTTGGGAGAAAGAATGAGGAAAAAAATAAAATCCATTCGTGGGGAATGAATTCATTCGCAAGAAGAAGTAACCCGTTCATAGGAAAGAAAGAACCCATTTAAGAGAGAAATGAAATCCATTTGTGAGGAAAGAGATGAAATACATTCGGGATGAAGGAACCCATTCATGAGTAAAAAATTAAACTCATTAGTGATGAAAGATCCATTCGTGATGCAGAACCAAATCTAGAGAAATAAGATAAGATCCATTTGTGATGAAGGAAACCCAATCTAGAGAAATAAGATGAAACCCATCCGTGAGGAAGGAACCCCTCAGGAGGAAGAAGATCTTCCCCAAATCCTTAAATTCCTAAGCTGAAGATCATCCCCAAATACTTAAAATACCCATTCACAGATAGAAGATGAAGAACTCCCCCAAATTATCAAATCCCCAAATTTTAATACTGACTTTGGTTAATTTTCCTCATCTTCTTCCTCAAAGAATATATTCTTGACTACGACTCTACGAGGTACAAAATTATCTAATAAAAAACCACGGAGGGTAGAATAGTAGTCAAATATGTTTGACTGACAAAACATAAGGATTTAAGTGGGTAAGTCTAATTAAGAACAAAATGAGAGTCATAGTGACTTCCATATATATATATATATATATATATATATATATATATATATATATATATATATATATATATATATATATATATATATATATATATATATATATATATATATATATATATATATATATATATATATATATATATATATGGGGGGAGGGGTACTAAATAACCCTATTTATAATACTAAAATGTACACATCATTAATCCAATTTAACTGCCATTTGTAAAATAGTTTTTCAAGATGATAACATCTGACACTAACAACTGAACTCAGGGGTTTGTATTCCGGCGTTGGAGTCAGAAACCTAGCTCGGATAGTTGGGGTCACTGTTTTTAAAATTGGACTATTCATCGAACCGGAAAGAGGATCGAGTTACGAGTCATTGGGTTAACCTTGAGTCAATCCATGGTTGAACCATGATATCATCATGATATCATAAGTGAATTAATTTATTGTTATTTATCTTTTAAAAAATAATTAACGTCACATAAAAGTATTTTTAAAAATATTTATTTTTAAAAAGTAATTTATTGTTATCATGATATCATCATTATATTTTTTTTAAAAATATAACATCACATAAAAATAATTAACTTCTAGCAAACATGTTGAAGAGATGAAAAGAAAAAAAAAAAAATTCTAAAACCCTTTTAATAAACAATAGTTTACTGAACCGTTGAATGGATCATGTGGGTTGGCAATTTAACTGTGGGTCGGTGATTTTGTCGTGTTTAAGCCGGCTTTATGATAATTCCGATTTTTATGTTTCTCATACTCAAAATCTGGGCCGGTTCACTAGTTCAGCAGTTAACCATCTGGTCCGGTCCGGGTTTTAAAACATTGTTTGGGATTGTTTAGGTGCATGCCGCAACAACACGGTTTAGTTCACCGGCCGGATGCGGTTTGATGACTAGGGATCTTCTGGATTGGGCTCGTGGTTTGTCCTATGATTTGTCCAACTTGTTTTGTCCAACCTCCATTGACAATTTGAAGTGGCACAATCGCAGCTGTCCGTTGCTCCAGGCCCTGACCGTTGAAGTTGACAGTTCTGATTGGATGCCGCTGTGCCACATCAGTTTGGACGAAAGAAATAAGGGGGGTAAAACAGGTCGGATGAATAGAATTGCACATGGGAAGAGAGAGAGAGAGAGAGAGTGACCTATGAAGTAGGGTGGTGTTATATGTATGGCACCAATAATTTAAGAGCACCCACCTTAACTAAAAAAAAAAGGAGACTTAATGTGTCCCTAACAAGAGATTGGTTCAGGGTTTAGTGAGATTGACATACAACAAGATGGTTTTGTCCTAGGCCCCTTTCGAAAAAGATGCATTTAGAATAAATCCATTTATTGATTTTTTTTTCTTTTAAATGATAAAATTGTCCTTAATACTAAATCACAAATGTTGCTCTTAAAAAGTAACAATATGTAATTGTTGTTTTTTAATTAGCAACAGTACTTTGAAGATTATTACTATTTACTATAGTGATTTCATTGTAGCATTTTTTTTAAAGTAAGATTTTAAAAAAAATAAATTTTAAATTTTTGCTACAACAAAAAAACTATAGCAATTGTTACTCTTTATTATTGAATTGTTACTCTTTGCTATAGTAAAATCACAGTAGCAATATTTTTTTGAGAATCTTTTTTGGGTTAATTAGTCCTAAATCCCTCCACAGGTCTTTATTTAAGCTAAAAGATGCAAGTTGTTAAGATATTAGCTAAAGTCCCTCCTGAAGGAAATGTTTGTACAACAAATCCTTAATCGAATATGCTGACTTTTTTTTTACCCTTTAAATTACAAAACAGCCCTCTAGCAAGAGTATCCATTCGTTTCCAGTAAGAGTATCCATTCGTCTTTGGTATGAGTATCCATTCGCCGATTAACACTATACATGTAGCGATTGCTACAATAATTTCACTGTAGCTACTACAACGAAAACACTGTAGCAAGAGCATACATTTGTCCCCAAAAAGAGTATCCATTCGTCATTAACAAGAGTATCTATTCACTGGGTGACACTGTGCATATTGCGATTGCTACAGTGATTTCACTGTAGCAAGAGTATCCATTCGTCTTCAGAAAGAGTATCCATTTGGCTAATTGATACTCTTGCTATAATAAAATCACTGTAGCAACAGACAATTCACTAAATTGACTCTTGCTACATTGATTTCACTGTAGCAGCTATAGTAAAATCACTGTAGCAGCTATAGTGAAATCATTGTAGCAACCGCTACATGAACAGTGTCAACCAGTGAATGGATGCTCTTTCTGGAGACGAATGGATACTCTTTCTGTAGAACGTGAGGGTCGGGGGTAAATAAGGACGAGGGACTTGCTGTAGCACGCAATGTTCGGGAGGGACTTCGTGCAATATTGAAACATTACCTGTCCTTTAGCTAATATAGCATCTGCTAAAAGGACTTAAGGCCAACTCTTCCATTTTTTTTAAAAAAATTGCTACAGTGAAATCACTACTTTTTATTACCGAATTGTTACTCTTTGCTATCGTGAAATCACTGCAACAAATTGTTAACTCTTCATTACCGAGTCGCTACTCTTCATGTTATTTCCTTGTACAACTGCATGTATGTGTAAAGTGAATATTTTCCAAATGAAAGGACCTACAGCCAAAGCGTCTCTTTGCATGTCCTTATCGCTAAATACATTATATTTTAAGTACCTACCATAAATTTGCCCCTAAAATTGGCTCATATTTATCACTATATCTCCAAATATAGAGATTCAGTTGAAAAATCTCTCCAACCGATCTCTAAAATTATAAGGAGCACCTCCAAATCTACTGTTCATCCTTCCAAATTTGGAGTGGCAGAGTTCATCATCCAAATTTAGAGCTTTTCAAATTTGACTGCTCTATCCCTATGCTTTAGTTTAACATTCATGAAATTCCTATTTTGTCCCCAACAATTAATAGGAGATCAAGTCATGAATTTTTTTGTTTTTGTCTTTTTTTTTTAAATTTTTTTTTTTAGAAGGCTGGCATTTCAAGATTTGTAGTTGGAGGGAAGAAAATATAGTTATAGAGAGGATGAATTTAGAGGGGCTGGTGATTGGAGGAGCTCTTAAATCGGGAGAAAGGACTCTTTCACCTCGGACTATAAAGAGTACATGCAAAAGACCCCTCATCTCCAGTTCCCATCAGGCCAGAAGAGATTACATTCCAAAATGCCGAGCCGCCAGTCGCCGCCGCTACTGACGCTGCCGGCCGTCGTGCTCCTCGCGACGCTCTTCTCCGGCGCACGGGCGCAAGGGCCGGCGCTGGCGCCAGCGCTAGCGCCAGGGCCGGCGCCAGCGTCCCTGGACTGCTCGGGTCCGCTGCTGACCCTACAGAACTGCCTGACCTACGTGGATTGGACCAGCAACCGGACGGTGCCAGACGAAGGGTGCTGCGACAGCCTCGCCGCCCTCGTCCTCTCCAACCCGATCTGCCTCTGCGAGCTCCTCAGCACTGGGGAAGCCCTCGGCATCCTGATCAACAGGGCCAAGGCCCTCACGCTCCCCGGTGTCTGCCATCTCAGCACCCCGCCGTTGAGCATGTGCGCCGGTGAGTCCAACCAGCTCACCCTTCATTTTTCTTCTATACGTAACTCATCCTAGGTCCATGTTTGCCTGCGCATCAAACTAGACGATCTCATTGAGCAAATGCTAATGTGGTTAGAACAATCAGATGGTGCGATCATGGCTTGCTTTGAGCTCTTGGATGGAATCTGCATCACCGATTGATCCCGTTAACCTAGCGGCCTCGATCGGCCGCGAGCTCTTGGATCAGCATCTCGCTGTTCTTCGCCACGATTTCGAAACTCACAATGTCACCCAAATCTTCCTTGCCAACCCCCAACCCGAATTAGGATCCCTGAACTGCACCTCTCGCTTGTTTACCCTCCCTAAAAGTTTTAGAATTTGATGACATTTGGTGGATGTGTTGTCTAGGGAAAGGTGCTCATCCTCACCAAAAACCAACAAATTCTAGAACTTCTAGGGTCATCGAAATAAGCTCGGCAAAATTAACGGTTACAGTGAACGGTTGAACATTTGATGACCTAGAAGTTTTAGAATTTACTGATTTTTTATGAGGATGATCACCTTACACTAGAAAACACATCCATAAAAAATTACCAAGTTCTAAAATTAATTCTAGGATGACAAACAATGCCTGAGGTACAGCAACGACGTTGGACCTCAGGTCTAGGGTCCCGGAAAGCTGAACTCAAGTTCACCATTTAAATGGTGAACTCGAATAGAGAAGCTACCACATGTCTTGAGAAAGTCGACAATTGTGATTGGAGGTATTTATATATACACATATATGAGAATATATATACCCGTTGTAATTGTTAACTTTCTTAGGACACGTGGCATCTTTTTCATTTGAGTTCACCATTTGAATGGTGAACTCGATTTCACCAAATGCTTTATATATATAGGGGCATGTTATAATGCGGCATGCGGTAAGTGCGGCACCACACCGTAGCCGTCTGATGCACTTGCTGTGTGCATCGCATGCACACAGTGGTGCATCAGACGGTTGTAATGCGGTACTGCACTTACCGCATGCCACATTATAGTATGCCCCTATATATATAGGGGCATGCTATAATGCGGCATGCGGTAAGTGCGACACCACACCGTAGCCGTCTGATGCACCTGCTGTGTGCATCGCATGCACACAGAGGTGCATCAGACGGTTGTAATGTGGTACCGCACTTACCGCATGCCGCATTATAGTATGCCCCTATATATATATATATATATATAGACTTTGTATGGCTATGCAAAGAAGGCCTCAATGTATGCTCCTCTTTTAACATAAATGGAGGATTCTGAATTTGCTAGTTTTTTGTGCATGTAATATCTATATTAAGGTGATCATACTCCTAAAAAACCAGCAAGTGCTGAAACCTCTAAGCATTTTAAATAAGCTCTTCTAATTAAAGGTCAAAATATACGGCTGATAAAGATGGTAACATTTTAATGGACCTAATTATTTCAGAATTTGTTGATTTTTGGTGGATATGCTATCTATAGCAATATGATTACCCTCACCAAACATCGATCAGTAACTTCTGAAACCTCTAGGTATATTAAAATGATAGAAGTTGTATCGTCTGTCCATTTCAACCATTAATTTGATGAGTTTATTTAAAAATCTTAAAGGTTTCAGAACATGCGGATTTTTTGTGAGGATAATCATCTTAACATAGATATCACATCCACAAAAAATTAGTAAATTCGAAAACTTGTATGTATGTTGATAGAGGAGCAGACACTGAAGCCTTCTTTGCATGGGCATACAAAGTCATGCTCCTCTCTCTCTCTCTCTCTCTCTATATATATATATATATATATATATATATATATATATATATATATATATATATATATATATATATATATATATATATATATATATATATATATATATATATATATATATATATATATATATATATATATATATATATATATATAATATATATATATATATATATATATTATATATATATATATATATATATATATATATATATATATAGGGCTGTTACAGTGCGCTGTGAGCTGCCAAGGGGGGAAAGTGAGCTGCGGGTATTTTGACCCCCCAAAAAGTCTTGGAATTTGATGAAATTTGGTGAGGTTGTTGTTTGGGATGAGATGATCATCCTCACCAATTTTCATCAAATTCCAAAACTTCTAGGGGGGTCAAATGGTCGAAGCAAAATCTGCAGATTTTAACGATGACTGCGGACGACAGAAATTGCTTCGACCATTTGACCCCCCTAGAAGTTTTGGAATTTGATGAAAATTGGTGAGGATGATCATCTTATCCTAGACAACCACCACACCAAATTTCATCAAATTCCAAAATTTTTTAGGGGGTCAAAATACCCGCAGCTCACTTTCTAAAACCGGCAGCTCACAGCTCAACGTAACAGCCCTCTCTCTCTATCTATCTATCTATCTATCTATATATATATATATATATATATATATATATATATATATATATATATATATATATATATATATATATATATATATATATATATATATATATATATATATTTATATATATATATATATATATATATATATATATATATATATATATATATATATATATATATATATATATATATAGGGTCAGGTTCAATGGACACTATTTTTGCACTCAATTTTTTACACCGATTTTCAAACCATTAGATAGAGGTTTCAGAATTTCTTGATTTTTTGTGAGCATAATCATCTTGTCTTAGATAACACATCTATAAAAAAAATCAGCACATTCTAAAGCTTCTAGACTTATTAAATATGTACTTCAAATTAACGATTAAAATGGACGGTTGATAAAGCCTTTTAGTTTTGATGTACTTAGAGGCTTTAGAATGTGCTGATTTTTTGTGGATGTGCTATTTAAGTCAAGGTGATTATGCTCACAAAAAATCAAGAATTCTGAAACCTCTATCTAGTTGATTTGAAAATCGGTGTAAAAATTTAAGTGCAAAAACAGTGTCTATTGAACCTGACCCATATATATATATATATATATATATATATATATATATATATATAATATATATATATATATATATATATATATATATATATATATATTATATATATATATATATATATATATATATATATATATATATATATAGAGAGAGAGAGAGAGAGAGAGAGAGAGAGAGAGAGAGAGGCTTAAGAAGCTGAACTCGAGTTTACCATTTAAATGGTGAACTTGAATGGAGAAGCTACCACCTGTTCTTGGAAAGTCAACAATTGTGACTGTAGGTATTTATATATACACTTATATGAGGATATATATAAATATAGATATAGGTATTTATATATACACTTATATGAGGATATATATAAATATATATATCCAGCCGCAATTGTTGACTTTCTTAGAACACGTAGCATCCTTTTTATTTGAGTTCACGATTTGAATGGTGAACTTGATTTCACCAAACCCTTTCCCATATTAATTGATCTGAAATGATCGATTTGTGCCCGAATCAGGCCTTAAATTTTGATTTTTTTTTTCTTCTGATCTTTTAATATTTTCGGCCAATCGGTAAAATCGGAATCCAAATCGGTTTGTTTTTGACCGGTCCGACCTAACCAAATTTTGGGATCAGAACAAAGAACAAGGCTCTGATATTGTTGCATAGAAGTTAAAGACTTCGGCGATCTAATCCTAATGCTCCGAGACTTTTCGGAAGCATCGTGCTATGGATCAAGGAACAGAGCCTTGCAGTGATCACGCCCTAACAACACGCATAGAGAATTTGAGACACCCACAATAATAATAGGAACAATAAGATATAACCGATAATAAAGGATATGGATTATCACTATCAAGAGATTATACAAGCGGTTGGTCACTGGTCTTTGAACCCCTATATACCCTCTCTTTGATCCTCTCAAACAACCGCACAAGCCACATAGTAGAGATTGACCCATCGTTGAGATACAAAGATTTACCGAATGATCAATAAGAAAGGAAAGAACCCCGCACCAAAGTAGAAACCGAGGTAGCTAGATGCACTGATGAACCTAGATGAAGAATCGTAGAACGACCGAAGCAAGATCCGGAGATAGACCTTTTTTTCCTCTTCTTCCTTCTTTCTTCTTTCCTTCTCTCTCTCTCCTCCTCCTCCTCCTCCTCCTCCTCTTTCTTTTTACGACAACCTACAAGAACACTATATTGGGTCTTTTTGTCGCTCCTCTATGTCTCACTCTCTCTTGCTTACCCCTCCCTTAGAAGAATCATTTCACCGTGGTCATCGATCGCCATGCTCCAGCAAGCATCCAAGAGCTTGGGGGGGGGGGGGGGGGGGGGGGGGGGGGGGGGGGGGGCACCGTGTTGCCACCCCCTATCTTTCCTTCTATCTCGTGAGCATCTCTTCTCTGTAGACGATATCTCTTGCCTTTTTGTGCTTCCAACAACCTATACAAGCCTCTTTCCCTTGCCTAATATAGAATATGATTAGGGTTAGCTATTGTATGCCGATGGGGGACCCATAACTGAAGCTTCATAATATGGAGAGAAACTCGAGTCAAATCCGTCAGCCAGATCCCCGAGTGCCTGGAAGTTCGAAACCGACTCTCGCGAAAATCGCTCGCAGGTCGTCTGCCTCCAGCCAGGCCCTGGGTACTCAGGTGACCTCCTGGGAAAAGCTTCTACTGCCTGCATCCCTGGCACTCGGGCACTTGAAATCGTGCCCGAGCGAACTCTCATATGATCTGCAGCTCAAGGTTCAGCTATTGCAGGCTAAACCCAACAGTCTCCACCTTGGCGTCAAAAGCTGACACAATGAAGGCTTCACTGATCGTCGATTGTCATTCTACAACTCTCGCACCCCGCAAGCTGCAAATCCATGCCCTGTGTGAGTTCACGTGTCCCCGCTATCCAGTACCCATTCTTGTTCATATTTTTTCTCATCGGTGGCCGCCAAGAAAAACCCATCATCAAAACCCGATGATCCAACCAGATTAGCAAAATCCTCTGCCTTATCATCTCTATTGGTGTTGATCGATCGGAAGGCCTCTCCCGAACTTGCTCCATATTTTCTCATGCACCCACATGCCCGGCTTTCAGCCCATAGTGGTCTTATCCTTGGAGATAGGAAAGACCACCAATAAGTTCCGAGAGAACGAATCAACCTCAGTGCTTTCCTATCGAGAACCATCCAATCCTTCTCTGACATCCTCTCCGGCTTATCTGGCAATCTGCCCAGAGGCAAATAGAGATCCCTTTATCTTTTGTCTTTATCAACATTAATCAGTTCTAAGATTACTTGATTAAAGGCAGTGAGATACTTGCAAACATTCATACCTTCCTCCATCTTAAGTATAAATAAATTCTACTTGAGGAATCGATGATTAGTGAGCAATTTCGTCATATAGATTTCCTCCAGCTTTACCCAAATTTTTATCTTGGAGATTTCATCTTACACTTGTGACAGGAGACTCTTCGTCAGACATAGTTGAATTCCACTCATCACCATTAGATCATATTCTTCCCAATCTGCATCCTTCATATTCACTGATTTCACACCCTTTAGTGCCTTGTGCAAACCGTCTTGGATCAACGTATCTCTGACTTACACTTGTCACAAGCCAAAATTGATCTTCCCATCAAACTTTTCAATGTCGAACTTCATGACAGGTGTCCCACTTAACGTCATCTACGCTTCATCAACTTTAAAGTCACACATTGAATACCAAAATTGGTGCTCTGATATCACTATTGGGGATCCGACGGTCTCTTATCGGCCGCCGGGTTTTTCACGGAAGCGTGATTTACCGAGGGGGTCAAATGTCGACGTTTTTCGGAGACAACACAATTATGAGGAGATCAATACACATACTACACAAGTCACAAACAAATAGACAAGAGATATATGCAATCAAGGAATATGATTTTCACTATTAAGAGATTACAATCACCAACGATGGGTCACCATATGTCAGACCCCTTCTAACATATCTCAACCTTCACACTCCGAACAATACCACAACGAAGAAAGACAACGGGAGTACACAAAAGAATACCAAGCGAT